>JAJJMF010000154.1:176161-218455 GCA_022058775.1 Vitis hybrid cultivar
AATGAAATAAAATTGTAATTTAATTAAATTAGTAATGTGTTATTAGAAACAAATTGAGAATTTATTAATTATAATTAAATAAGGAATAGAGTAATTAAATTATTACTTTGTTAATAAAAAATATTAATCTTAACATTTAGAAATTTTAGGATTATCAGATTCATATTTTGAGGTAAATAGTAATAGTGGTTTTTTTATTGTGTTAGGTGAGGAGTAGACTTTTCAGGGTTATTTTTTCTTCAAGGTCTTTGCATATTTTGAGGTAAGGGAAGTTAATGCAATATTTATAAAATTAAATTATCTTATATGTTATTTTGAATTGTGGAAAAGAAAATGATATTTTGTTACCATGCATGGATCAAACTGTTTTGCACTAAATATTATGTTGGAATATTTTGTTTTATTTATGACAAAATATGGAGATATTATGTTGTGTAAATTTGAATACTTGAACAAAAACATCATTCTGGTTTATTTGGCCCTTGTCAACGGGATATAATAGTTGACCTTTACATTTCATGGTGGGAATGTAATTGATTTGGACCTCAGCCTCTAGGGGTTTGGTTAGAGGTTACTAGTACTAGTAGTGTTTGGTTCCTTCCACCAGGAACAATTTGAGGCTAGCCACCCATTTGAAAAGTCCCACCTAATTGGGTATTTGATATTTGATAACTAGAGTAATGAAAATTGAATGGATTTGATTGAATCTTATGTGAAAGTGTTTGAATTTGATATGAAAATGGTTGGTTGAATTTTGAATATATAGTATTTTTGAAACTCTGATATTTGATGAGAAAAAAAAATGATATCTTCTATTTGAAATGAAAATATTTGATCCATGAACTGCATTAATATTCCTTATTAGGCTGTGGGCTCATTCCTAATTGTTGAAAATTTTTCAAGTACTTTTAGTTCGGGTGAGGAGTGATGACTAGGCTGAGGAATGGTCATCATTAGGATTTGACTTAGGATTTTATGTTGGATTTTGTTTAACTTTAGTTATGTTCATTTTGGATCTTTTGGTATTTGGAAGCTATTTGGATATTGATCCTTTAAATTTTATGTTAGTTCAAAGTTGAGTTTTGGAGATTTTGAAGTTTGTTTTAGTACTTGAATTGTTTAAGTTTGCAATTTTTTTTTGGACAATGGATTTTGGATAGTGGATGTTTTAGTGTTGAAATCGAATTTTTAGGATTTTAGATTTTGTTCCGCAACTCTGAACAGGTACTTGGTAATTGGTAACTTCCGATTACAAGATAATTGTTTGGGTCAGGTTACACTGTAAGCCTTCGGGTTTGAAGTGTGAAATGACCGTTACGCCCTTGGAGTGGGTCTTGGGGCGTGACATGGGAAGCCCATTATTATTATTTTTTTTCTTTTTGACAGTTAAGGGCATTTTAGGAAATTTTAAAAAGTAACGTTCTTCAACTCGATTTTTACTCTTCCATTAGGTCTTAGGCTCAAATATAAGGGATATGAGGATCTTGGCCAATTTTCAAGCCCAAGTGGGTGTAAAACAAAATTCTCCCATAATATTATTCTCTAGGATATCGTTTTGATTGGCATTTGACCCCACTTTTGTCTTCTTCCTATCTTGATTATCCTCAATTAGTCAAATATGTTCTTGAAGAAGAAAGTAAGAGAGAGAATAGAATGCACATGAAAACTCAATAGAATTTCATTAGGGATCCTTTTATTTTATAGGGAGTTACAAAATATATTTATGGATGATCATCCATAAGTTACCATAATGGTACAGAATCTCATATTTTATAACACTCCTCCTTGGATGATCATAAAAATATGTTTCATTAAAACCTTACTAGGGAAAACCCTAGTGAAGGAAAAATAGTACAATATTCTTTTGGATTACACTAACTGCCTCGTTTAAAACCTTGCCAGTAAAACCCAGTGGGACAAAACCTAGATAAAGGGAAAAATAGTACATCATAGTGATATTCTTATCAATTAGTTCATCCTCATGTTGACAATCATATTTTCTCTTGTAGCACAACATGGAGATCTTTGAGTCAACGTATTCCAATGAGATTCTTGAGTATTGCAGTTGACAATGTCTTTGTGAATAGATCTACTAAATAGTCACTTGATCTTATTCATCGAATAGAAACTTCATCATTCTTCTAAAGTTAATGAAAGTAAAAGACTTCGGTGATATATGCTTAATTCTATCACCCTTAATGTATCATTTTTTAATTTGTGTAATGCAGGCAACATTATTAACTTGGTAGTATTACCTCTGATGGAGGGTAGTCCACATGTTTCCATTATTTTCTTGATTGATCTCTATGATATTGTTGTACCACCATAGATAAATACACACCTCATTTGAGATCAAGCTTTGTGGGGGTTTGAAAGAAGTCAACATCTACATATTCAAGCAATTAAGATTATGATCCTTCAGAATAACATAGACCCATGTTATTGTAGTACATGATTGATTTTATTCCAATGTCTCCGAGTTGGTGCAAAACCATATCTCACAAGTAAATTAACAAGGAATGCAATATCTGGTCATGTATAATTTGCAAGATTCATCAGTGTACCAATAACATTATAATATGGTACTTCTGGACCAAGTAGTTTTTCATTATCTTCTTTAGGACATAAGAGGTCATTTTTCACTTCAAGTGAATGAACTATCATTAGATAACTTAATGAATGTGATTTATCCATATGAAAGTGTTTCAAGACTTTCTTTGTATATGTTGACTAATAAACTAATATTTCGTTTGAAAAGTACTTGATATATAGGACGAGGAAAATTTTTTGTCCAAGATCTTTCATTTCAAATTTACTTTTCAAGTAGTTTACTATTTTGTAAGCTCTTTAGGCGTGCCAACACAATTCAATGTTCCATATATACTATAATAATTGCAAATATTCAACATAATGAATATGCATAGACAAATAAGGTAATACATACATACTTTTCACTTCAAATATTCATTGAAGTGATCATACCACATGTCTTTGGATTACTTAATTGATACAAGGATCTTTGTATCTTAATTGAGTATATGCTACAATGTTTTGAATTAGTTGCTTTAGGCATTTGAAATCCTTAAGGGATTTTCATATATATATATATATATGGTATTATCTAAAGATCCATATAAACATGCAGTAACAACATCCATGAAATGCAAATCCAGTCTTTCTAAGGCTGTTAAACAAATTAGATATCTAAATATGCTTGCGTCCATTATAAGAGAATATGTTTCCTCATAGTCAATACTAGGTTTCTACAGGAAACCTTGAGCTATGAGTCATGTTTTATATCTTGTGATTTCATTTATATCCAATAAGTTTGACAACTTTAGGCATCTAAACTACAAGTCTGAATACTTCTCATTTTTCTAATGAATCTAATTTTTTCGGGATGTATTCTTTCCATTTTGGCCAATCTTTTCCATGTTGACATTCATTCATAGTTTCTACTTTGGGATCTCGATCATTTCTTATGATGTGAGTAGCTATTTGGAAAGGAAATACATTGTCAATGACAAGAGTATTTCAATCTCATTTTTCTCCATAAATAAGTAAATGATTGAAATCTCATCAATATCAGGTACTTGTACTTTTTCAGGAGCTAATTGTAAAACATAAGTCTCTCATAGGGCTATTTGTTTAAATTATGCCTTTTTAGGGGTTGTTTGAGACTAATCAGTCATTTTAATAACTTGCTTTATATGCAACTTCTTCAAGAATGCCACATTTCATGTATATTTCCTTGTGTTTTACTACTCTAGGGAATGTATTTTCCTTTTTAGGGACATCAACACATTATTTTATCATCCTTCAAGGACATCAACTCGTACTGGAATATTCTAGGTCGATGAAAATGATTTTGTCACTCTCTTTGCATCAATGAAAGCATTTGGTAGTTGATTTGCAATTTCTTGCAAATAAATAATCTTTTGAACTTCTAGTTCACATTGATTAGTATGAGGATCAAGATAAGTCAAAATCAATGCATAATTTCATGTCGTTCTTCTGGAACTGGCTCTTCTCCCCCTAACAACGAGAAAATTGTCTCATTAAAATGATAATTTGCATAACATGTCATTCTATCTTTCAAGTGTATAGGTAGACTAGTCACTAAATAAAAACTTCTGGTTTTATAATGTACATTCATACGACCTTTTACCCCGGGGAACCAAGTTAGTCTTATAAGATTCTTCTAGATCTAGCATCGTATAAAGTGCTATTCGTATGGAATCAAATACTATTAGTGACATAATATAAACTCTTTTGGAGCCTTTTGTCAGGTTTCTATCACCTGATGTAATATTAACATTGTCTGTAATCAATGTTGTGTAATTAATGAGACGAGTTTCGTCAAAATAACAAGTCATAAAACATGTCATAAAGACCTTGCCTTTATAGAGTTGAAGAAATATTATCATAGAGAAAGAGTTAAAATCAATAGAAAAATATTAGTCATTAATGATGACTTAACTTAATAAGTTGTGTAAAAGCAATAAGAACATATATAACACAATAAAATAAATATGGAAAAGATAATTTAAAGCTATATATTTCTTAAATATCTCACACATTTGATTTTGTAAGTGTGGAGGAATTTATACATGAAATAACTAGGAAGTATTTCAATAATCAAACTAATTGTTGTGATAGATCAATAATTTTATTCAAAATAGTATTATGATCTAAATCAATGTGCAAAAATTAATTCATAAATCAAAATTTCAAGATAGCATATCATGATTTAAAGCATCTTGTTGTCTCAAAACTTTAATTGAAATACTACAAATCCATCTAAACATATATGTAAAGATATAACATAAGAAATTGAGAACAATAGTTGAACCTATTGTAATTTCAAAATTATTCTTGGAAAATGAAATTATTGCATTAATAAAAATACCATATGTAGCAACATGCAATAATATATATTATTTTATATAACTCAAAATTTTCCAATCATAAAAACATGTTATAAAGAAATTTGACATGCAAAATCAATTTATTAATCATATGACCAAGTCATATATTTCACATGTATCCAAAAAATCTCAATTTTCTAAATCAAAAGATTATTGTGTATTAAACAACTAGAACAAAAAATAAAATAAAATAAAATTCCAAACTATCACTTCTAATACAAAAATATTATACTTTCCGTGTAATCTGAAATTTCACATTTATATGTAAATTTTTCTATTAATGACAGTATAACTTCTAATAATAGAAATTTATAAAAACTATCAAACACTTACCTATTTGTATAACTTGATGTACAAAATAATAATATTTTGATAATATGTAAATATTATCTATATGCTTGTTATCATGGCTTCAAGCTATAATATATTTCATTATAACTTTTGGTTATATAAATTTTATAAAGTTATACAAAATTGTTAGTTAACAATTTTGTTCTTTATAGCTCCTAGCTATAAGAAAGTACATATTAACAACTTTGGCATAACCTTTTATTAGCACAAAGAATATTAATTTTCTTATTTTCATAACTTTAGGTTATGAATAATAATATTTATATAACTTCTAGTTATATATATATATATATTCCCATAGCTTCTGGCTATACAAGTTTTAACAATTATTAATTTACTAACTTTTTCTTCATGGTTTCAGGCTATGAATAATTAAAATTTAAGTAATGTTATAATAACATTAAACAATTGATAATTATGTTATGATATAACTTCTGGTTATATAATAAATTTTTTTAAAAAAAATTATGTATCTTCTAGGTACATAGTTGTTCATTGACAATTTTGATTTGTATAACTTTTGATTATACAAGAGAATTAGAAATTGTATGCATAGTTTCTGACTATGAAACAATTGTTAATAAAAATTATTTTTCATAATTCTTATTGTGAAAAATAAGTGAATATGAAATAAAAATTAAAAGCCAATATTTTTAATAACTTTGAGTTATGATTATTTTGTCAAAACAATAAAATATGCAAATTTGTATATGCTTTCAGGTTATGAACTATTTTTTTTTAATGTAAATTTATGCATAACTTCAAGTTATGAACTATTTATGTATCACTTTCAGTTACACGATATAATTAAAAAAAATTAAAGAAATTAAAAAAATTAA
This sequence comes from Vitis hybrid cultivar, assembly GCA_022058775.1. Taxonomy (NCBI): domain Eukaryota; kingdom Viridiplantae; phylum Streptophyta; class Magnoliopsida; order Vitales; family Vitaceae; genus Vitis; species Vitis hybrid cultivar. Next base: position 182,280 of record JAJJMF010000154.1, read on the forward strand.
AAGTCAATATATTTCATAGCTTCAGGCTATGATTATTTTGTCAAAATAAGAAAATATTTAAATTGTACATAACTTCAGGCTATGAACTATTCATTGTATAGATTTGTGCATAGCTTCACGTCATGAACTATTCATTTTATAGTTTTTGACTATATAATATTATTTTGTATAACTTCCAATTATACTATATAATTAAAAACAAATAATTATGAGTTATATACATAGCTTTTGGCTATGTATTTGTAATTTTGGATTTGTACATAGCTTTAGGTTATGAACTATTCATTATATAACTTTTGGCCATATAATGTTGTTTTATATAACTTCAAGTTATATAATATAATTAAAAAGTAATTATGGATCTTATGCATAGGTTCCGACTGTGTATTTGTAATTTTGTAATTTACCCCATAATATCTGGTTATGAAGATTATGCATATTTTTCATAACTTTTGGTTATGAAATTTTTTCTATATAACTTCTAGTTATAAAATTTTTTAAATCTATAATTATATGAAATATGATTCATATAGTTTATGGCTATGAGATAAAGTAAATAAAAATTATAATAATACAACGCATACTATTCATATTTCATTCGAAGAGAATAAGGCTACATACCTATAAGAAATTTTGTAAATGAATTCTTCTCTTTTTCTTTTCTACCTCTAGTATTTTTCTCTTTTTATATGCTAAGAACGTCGTGTTGATAACGCGTTGTAAAACAAAGTAAGAGAAGAAGAAAGCAAGAAAGAGATAATAGAGTTCACATGAAAACTCAATAGCATTTCATTAGGGATCCTTCCATTTGATAGGGAGTTACAAAAGATATTTATGGATGATCATTCACAAGTTACCATAGTGGTACAAAATCTCATATTTTATAACAATTATATATAAAATTGATTTTTAAAAAATATTTTAAAACATAGAAAATGATTTGAAACTAGTTTAAATTTGTAAATAAGTTTTTGCTCTAGTAAACATAAATAAATTTTATATTTAAAGCTATTTTCAAATATTATTTTTTGAGAATAATTTTCAACAACCTTCCCAAGCAAACCCTATTTCTTCCAAACTATGTTACGTTATATTGAATCCTCACTTTCATGGAGTTGGTTTGCCTGCAAGAGACCTCTCTAGTCTTCCTAATCCTCAAACCCCCAGTTTTAATTCCTACATTTTTCTTCCTAATTGTTTAAATTGCTTCTACTTTTCTAAAAATGTTGAAGGGGAAGAACAAACCTTTTAAGACCCAGAAATGTTTAGAGTTTGTTTTATTTTTGGGTTCACAACAATCCAATTGATTTTTCACTTCTTAATTATTTTGTCCAAATATCATATATATATATATATATATATAAATATTTTTTCTGTGGAGGGATAGAAGGCATAATCATTTGTTTAAGGTTTGTGAATATAATGCACGAGGAAAGTTTACCAGAACAATAAATCTAAGAGAAGCCTAACCTTCCCCATCTATATACGTCCTCAAGTCAATTTGGCTACCATGTTCTAATCCAAATTTGGTAGGTTTTATACAAATTATACCAAGTTGTAAATCCAAATAGATCTTGTTTGGTTGGACTTCTAAGAAATAAAAAACAAATTTTTAAGCTTAATAAGAGTTCCATGCTTGAGCTAATTTTGTTTAAAAAGTTTATACCTAAAAAAAAAATGTTTAATATGGAAGCCAAGAAAATATTGGTTTTTATAGAAGTTCTATTTTGACTTATACATGTAAGAAGTTCTTTCATGTTAATTAACTAAAACTTTTATAATATCAACAGTCTCAATCTAAATAGCTTTTAGCTTCTTTATCCCATTTAGTAGTTCTTTTGAGTTTTTGATTTCCAAGCCCATATGCCTTTCTTTTATCTAATGCTATCAATAACTCGTCCATGATTGATTTTTTTCAATTACTCTTTTATACATTTATGTATTTTTTTAATATACATTATTGGTTAATTTACTAAAACTTCAAGCTTTTGGTACGATATGGCTTCCATATGAGTTGCTTTGGGGTTAGTAGATTGTTTGAATATTGAGCTTGAGCAAATGGATGTGAAGACAACTTTTCTTCTTGGTAATTTAGAGGAAGAAATTTACATGGAGCAATAGAGGGTTCTGTAGTAAAAGGGAAAGAACACTTGGGGTCTACAAATTAAAGAAAAGTCTTTATGATAATGATATATATACTAGTAACCCATGGAAACTGAAATGCTTTATTGCCCTCGGTGTTTTACTTAATCAACAGAATCCCAAATGGGGTTACTAAACAAAATTATCATCATTATCTTCACAAAACGTTGGTAATAACCAAGTAAAGATACACTTACGCAAAGCTTATGATAAGGTCTAATGCAAAAGTCAGGTTTAGAGCCTGTATTAGAATCACCTGCACTGATGATGCTGGTCATATTACAGCACCGAACATCGTGAGCTATAAATCTCAGATGCAGCCACCAGCTATTACAAAAGCTTCAGTCTGCCTGTTACATCATCCACCAGATCAGCAGGTCCTGCACATTTTTAGGTGCTAGAATGAATCAAAGGAACTCAAAGGAGGTTGATGGATAAATTTATGACAATTTGAGTTCTCAAAAGTGAAATTTCCACTGGACTGATGGGGTTCTAATGAAGAAAACCAAAAGGGTTGCTTGATAGGAAGCTACTGGATAGAAACTAAGCTTACCAAGAATCGCCATCACCGTCCTTGAATCTGAAGAACTGGAAATAATGAGATACATTAGAATTTAAATTGGATAAGAAGCATAAATTTCAGAAACAACAAGGTATTCGGAATAGAAGTGAGCTTTTCTGAAGTGGGAAGAATTATGCCTTCGAAGCTTTCAAGGAAGCAGATTGCAAATCCATATTATCAAGGCTTCCTCATTCCTCAAGAATCAACCAAATTCTCAAAACTTGTCATTTCAAAGTTACAATCACGAAATCAAATTCCTCATTCTTACCTCGAGGATGGTTACTATTGTCAGGAAGATATTATTTGCTTTGCTAAGATTCATGACAAATCAACAATTTGATTACTATAAAAGCAATCAGCATTCATGAATTCATACTACCACAAATTTTCACCATTAACATGATTTGTTGTTCATGTTAATTTCTCGATTCTAGAAACTTCCTAGTGTCTAAAAATTGATTACAAATGCTTCCTAGGCAACAATTGTGACAATCTTATGATGCTTCTTAATATCAATCCCTAATACATTCTACTTTCTTCATCAATTCCCGAGACCCTGTTTCCGGCTTCTGCATCCCATGCAGCACTATTCTGCTATGTCTGACCCAAAACAGCAAATGCTAACCATTACAAAGCCCATATAAGAAATACGCTATTAGCTTTCTTCCACCCAACTCGTAAAAATATGCCAACTATGGTTCTTAAGAACAGAATTGAAGAATGGTTCCACAGTAGTTCTAAGCTTACACGGTTGAAGGCCATATCTACACTCTGAAACAGCTTTAGAACTTCTAATTACATGTATGTTAAAAAAGCTGATCATCTACTGAACCCATGATTAACCTACGACTAAGGAAAAATGTTTTTGCAACTCACTTGGTGCAATCTGTGTTCTTCCTGCATCAATGGTAATATGGTTCGGCAACTGAGGTGATTTTGCCCTGTCGAAGTTGAGAAGCACTTTATTACAAAATACAAATAAGACTGTGTCGATATGACATGCAGATAAACACTATTAACAAAGCGAAAGGCAAAAGCAAAGGGACAGAATATTGGCACAGAGAAAAAATGACAACTATCAGAAATTGACAATGAGAAATTTCAAATGAAAATTAACTCAGCGAATCAAGTGGGAAAACCAAAATTTGCAGATTTTAACCAATGTTACTCCATACACAAAAAAAAAAAAAAAAAACTAAGAGTAGAGAGGTGGTGCTTCATATGAAAGGATAGAAAACAACTCCATGTGTAGAAAATTGCCAATTAGCACACATTGTAAAATGTGAGAAGGTTAAAGAAATGTGTCGAGTGATGGAGCACAAAAGTTGTTTTATAGGGGCTTGATGAAAAGTTTCGCGATTGAATATAAAACAAACCCAGAAAAAGTTTTGATTTTTATTATTAGCTTATTCAACACCATAAGAAAGTCCAAACAATATTGACTTGTAGAACTAGCATATCCTCCCCACTCTCAGTCTTCAAAACCACCTTAACCTGTTAGGAAGTGTCCCAAATTCCTAATTAGTATAAATTCCTTTTTTGTAAAGAATATTATATAGAATATTTCTAGGTTAATATATTATTGTAATATTAGACTTTCTTATAGAATAAGGAAGGTTGTTGAAAAAATCTTTATAAATATTCATGACCTAGAATATTTATAGAGATATTTCCAACAACCTTCCTTATTCTATAAGGAAGTCTAATATTACAATAATATATCAACTTAGAAATTTTCCATATAATATTCTTTACAAAAAAAGAATCTATACTAATTAGGACTTTGGGACACTTCCTAACAATCTCCACCTTTGACCAAATTTCATGAAGTTAATTTTCAAACTCTCCATGACACAAACATTTTTGTATCATATCACCACGAAAGAACAATCGACTCCACCTTCAGTGAAAATTCCTTTTGTTTTCATTTTGTATGCTTTGTGATCTTTTATACTTGTAGAAATCTTCAACCCAAGCTCTGATACCAGTTGTTATGCCAGCGAAAGCTTTGATGCCAACAATGTTAGTTCAAGAACACAAAGATAAAACAATCACACATATGGTACACGAGGTTTTAACGTGATTCGGCCAACCATGCTAACGTCCATGGATGAGAGAGAATGATTCCACTATACAATAGAGAATATTACAGAGGACAAAGTCAAATACAACTATTGGGTTCCCGAAACATCCTATGTTTCCCCACACCTTGTATGCATACCCTACTACGAGCCCTCTCGCTCCACTGAGTACCTCTCGTTCTTAGTTTCTACAGGTCCATCTCCATCTCATAACTTTTTCCCCTCATGACCTAGAATATTTATAGAGATATTTCCAACAACCTTCCTTATTCTATAAGGAAGTCTAATATTACAATAATATATCAACCTAGAAATATTCTATACAATATTCTTTACAAAAAAGGAATCTATACTAATTAGGAATTTGGGACACTTCCCCGCAATTCTCCCACCTGTACATCAATAAAACTAGGTCAATGGACATAGATGGAGAACAAAAAGGCAAAACAAAGGGGAAAAGGTTAAAAAATAAAATAAAACTAAAAAGGGGAAGAGTTCCAACCCAACTAAATTCTTAGCAATGCTAGAATGTACTTGTTTAAAGCTTTCGGTGCCCGACGACGGAGTTCTTTTTAGAGACCCAAAGTAGCATGACTGGCGAAAGTAGCAGACATTTGGACTATGAATTAGAACCAGTTACACCACTATGGGAGTGGATTAAGACGATAATAACCCAGGCCTTAATATCTTAATTATGCCATGTCAATCCCTCATTTAGAGGGACCGACTATTGCAGTTTCATTTGCAAAATGCAGGCCATCAGACAATCTGAATTTTCTTATGTAGAATATAAACCTGACCCTATAATAAATATAATTACCAGAGGGTAAAGGAAGAAGGATTAATCACCCTCAAGGAACAAGGATTCTATTACCTTTTTTACATGGATAAAAAAATTCATTAGATGAGACTTGAACATACAATCTCTCCCATATCCCCATGGAGATGGTGGCTTAGCTTCAGCTCCACTGTCTCCTCCACCATCACCGCCATCACCAGCAACCCCACCAGATCAACGGCCCACTGCCCCCATCTCTACCCACCCATGACTCCTCCCTGCCCTCCGATCATCATCTTACTCCCTGCTGCTGCTGATGGTAGAAAACTGTTTTAAAATTTTTTAACATTATTTTATTGTTGTTATCTGAAAACAGTTTTTAAAAATAAAGTAAAATAGAGAAAAAAAATTTAGAAAACAAATAAAAATTACTTTCAATGGTTTTAAAAACAAAATGAAAAATGTAGAAAATTTTTAAAAACTCATATAAGAATAAATAAAATTGAACATGATATTATTTTTAATTCTAATACCATAAATCTTAAAATATAATTTTATTTTAAATGCCTAGGTTAGTTTTTTCTTTCTATATATATATATATATATATATATCAAATAGTGAACTATCTAATACTAGAAATTTATGGATAAAAACTGATTTAAATTTATTATTTCTTTTGTTATATAGAATCATTATTATTTTTTTTTCCTTTTACAAAGCAAATGAACCCCAAATTATACAAGACTTAATGTATTGAATTCATTAACGAGTCTAACAATTTTTTTCATGGTTTAAAAATTGAACTGGACTTGCCGGTCATGGTTCCGGTTCGATCCGGTCAATTGAGCTGTCTAAGGGTTGGATCGGCATTAGATTGGGTGAACCGACGATTGGAACGGCCAACTAGTCAGTTCCCTCCAAACCGAACGGTTCAACCCAATTTTATTTTTTTCTCTCCCTCATCAAAACAACTTTGTTTTCATGCTTCTGACATCGAAACCATGTGGTTTTAATTACTGTAAAAGCTTCCCTTGTTTTCCCCCAATTGCAAAGCCAAACCTACCCGTCGCCCCTCCCCACAGCCTAAGCTGCCAGCTCCCCAGCCAGTCGCTGCCGGTGCTAGTTCTGCTAGACTCTCTTGCTGCTGCTGACAGAACCTTTTGCTTGCTGTGACAGCGAGTTTTTAATGTCTACATTTAAGTTTTTATTAGTTTAAGTTTTTTTTTTTATGTAATATTTAATATTTTTACATTTTATGTTTTTAATATTTAATCTTTTAATTTTTGTTGATGTATAATTTCTGTTGATTAAAATTTGTTTCCCATTTATTTATTGCATATTGAAATATCAATTTATTGAATTTTTATTTTATTTATTTGTTAGATTTTATATATTTTTTCACTTTATGTTCCTTTTATTTATTTTAATTTTATATTGATTTTTTAAATATTTTATTTGAGTTTAAATAATTAAATTAATGAAATCATTGAAAACATTAGGAATTAAAATAAAATTTTGGAAACATTAATAATTCAAATAATTGTATGATTTTCAAATAAAATTCTATTTTTTGATTTTTTTAATTTTAATAATATATAAAATATGTATTTTTTTTATGTCACCGATTTGACCGTCAATCCAACCAGTAAACCATGAACCAATAACATTTCTGGTTTAATGACTGATTCGATTTTGAAAACATTAATTTTTTTTTAAAAAAAGATAACTTAAAACTTAAATAATGATTCAATCAATATTAGAAATTTATGGACAAAATTTGTTTAAAATGACTATTATTTTTCTTTTATATAAAATCATCATTTTTTATATTTTTTAACCAAACAAATAAGCTCTAAATTAAACAAAACATAATATGTTGGATTTAATAACAAGTTTAGTAATTTTTAAAAGTAATTTGAAACTCAAATAATAAACTCAATAATAGTAGAAATTTATGAATAAAAATTGTTTCATAATGATTTTGTTATTTTTTTCATCCACATAATTATATTTTTATAAATTTTCTTAAAATCAAATGATACGATTTAACAATTTTTAAAAATATTTTGAAACTAAAAAAATAAATCTAATCATTAAAAAAAAAAAAAAAAGATCAAAACTGATATATTATAAATCATGACTTTACAATTTCTCCAATACACACAAATATCTATATCTATATGTATAAATTAAATAAGACATAATCAATAATTTAAATTTTTTAATGATTTTTTTAAAGAATAATTTTGAATTCATAGAAGCTGATCTAACTAATTACATATTAATTAAAAAATATTCTAGAATATTATGTAAATAAAATAAAATTTTGATTCATCTACATGTTAAAAAAGTTAAACTTTATCAAAGAAAAAACAAGAAAAAATTGTGGTAGTTGGAGGGTTAGAGAGTAGTTTTGAGCACATATTTCTTGGTTTATTTTTTTCAAAATGTATGTACTTTAAAGGTCAAAATTCAAACTTTTAAAAAAAAAATAGCGTGACTTCATAGCTAATTTGTTTTCTTTTTCTCTTTCCTTTTCATTTTCTCATGTTTATGCACAATTGGTCAGTATTTAATTTTCTTTTTGGGAAAATGGATGATTTTATGAGAATTTGTGTTAGGAGTTTATCAAAAAAGTAATTTTTTTTAAAAAAATATTTTACATCTAGATTGTTTTTCAAAATGTTTATCAAAATAAATTTTTAATTTTATTTTATTATTTTCTTTTATAATAAAACCACAATTGATCAATATAGTTTTAATCTTAGAGCTAAAATCACAATCATTAGCTATGGTTTTATCATGTAAAAAAAAAAAATATGTAAATGCTAATATGACATGAACTTAATTACTTTGATGGAAAATTTAAAAATAAATCAATATATATGTTTAAAAAAAAAAAAAAAGCTTAGTAGGATGAGTAGTGTTAGGAACTTTAGGCTAATCCAACCTATGGTAATCACCTTAGAGGGGGGGTGAATAGGGTGATAGTCTCTTTTCGCAAATATAAACTATATGAATGAAGAGACAATTATATACAAGTATATAATAAGCAATATAAAGATAATTGCATATAAATTAAAGAGTAGGGAAGAGAGAAAACAAACACAAGAGTTTATAGTGGTTCGGCACAACCCGGCCTACATCCACTATCCTCTAGCTTCAATCCCGAGCTTGAGGTTCCACTAATCCAAGGCTTCCAAACCTAGCCTTCAAGCAATACAATTGGATTATGGTTCCAATTCATCCTCTTGGACTTTTGGCTCCAAGCACCCTTTACACTTCTCAAGAGATATCCCTCTCTTGAACAACCCCTCAAGTGATACCTCACACTTGACAAACTTCATTTCAAAGGTTTACAAGTAAAATGATCTCTCAAAAATCCTAGCACAAGAACTTTAAGCTCAAATGATATAAGAGAAACTAGGATTGAATGATGCACTAAAGATATGCAAGTTTTGGAATAATGCACTCAAATATAATCAAGAAAGATTTGGGAAGGTCAAACTTATGAAACAATGAAGATTAGAGCCTTTTTATAGAAGAAAAAAGTCAAACTAGCCGTTGGGGGTTCGACCGGTCGAGTTAGGGTTCGACCGGTCGAGTTAGGGGTCGATCGATTGACTAACCGTTAGGAAAAGTGACCGTTGGGCCTCAACCGGACCTCGACCGGACCTCAACCGGTTGAGGTTCAACCTTGACCGGGAATAGAAGGTCATTGGGAGAGGGAGAAAGTTTTTGGCCTCCCTCAATCGGTCCTCAACTGGACAAGCACAACCAATCGATCGGTTGAACCGGTTGAGCCATTTTTTTTGGCTCAACACTCAACCTTTTTCAACTTAAAACCTTTTAACACAAGTTTGAAAATCATTTAACACAAGGTTTTAGTTGAAAACATGAAATCATCCAATTCTTAAGATATTTAAAACAATATTACTGTTGGATGATTTTGGTGCATAAATAAAGAATGAAATGCATGAAAGTCCTAGTGCACTAACAACCTTACAAAGAGATCTTAAGAAGTTTTGGTCTTGAAAAACTCTTCTCTTTGAGGTGATCTTCTTCTTCATGATTTCTCTTTGGCTTGATTTGTCTTTGGATTGCCACTTTGGAAGTTGTCTTGCCTAATCAGACTTGAAATATGATCATTAGTTCTAAACCTTGTTTTGTTATCATCAAAATCAAGATTAACCAAACCTTGGTTTCACAAGTAGGATGTCGGATACAAATAGAAGAAAAAGAGTGAAAGAAAATGTGGGATTGAAACCGATGTTCGATGATTTTATATGGTCTACTTTTGGACTTTCCAACTATTTGAACCTTTTATGATTGAAAATTGAAATCGAAACATCGAAGTGTCTTTTTGAACCTACTTTATATCGTACTATTGTTGGCAACTTAGTACATCTCACCGTTACACATTCGAACATTACTTATGTTGTTAATAATGTTAGTCAATTTGTTGCTTCTCCTACTACAGTTCATTGAGTTGTTGTCTTTGTGTTTTGTAGTATCTCCGAGGCATTATATTTCATAGTCTTTTATTTCCATCTACTTCTTTTTTAAGAGTTGCATGCATATTCTGATGTTGATTGAACTAATGATCTTAAAGATCACAAGTCTACCACTAGATTTTATACATTTTTTTAAGGATTCCTTTATTTCTTGGAAGAACAAAAACAGACTATCATTTCTCGATCTTCCACAGAAGCTGAGTATCATATTATAGCATTTACCACCAATAATATAGTTTGGTTATGTTGGTTACTTGTTTATATGGGTGTTTCTCTTTCTTGTCCTACTCCAATGTATTGTAACTACAAGAGTATTATTCGAATTGCTCAAAACTTGAAAGGTGCACAATTTTAGCATATAAAAATTTTAATTTTCAATAAAATTAAGATAAATGATTAAATATAACTTTTTATGAAAAATATATTTCACTTTATTTTAATTTTATATAAATTAAAAATTAAAAATTTTAATAAAATAAAATGTTAGAACAACAATCAAGTTTTTATCTTATATAATTAGAAATATTAAATAATTTAACCAAAAAGAAACTTAAAACTATGATCAATTTAAATCCATGAACAAAAAACTAAAACTATTGTCATCGTCTCTAATTTGCATATAAAAATTTAAAATTTTTAAAAATATAAATAATAAAATAATATAACAATGTAATAAAATTTATAAAATAAATAAATATTTTACTTAGCAAAATATAGAAAATATTATATTGTAAACTTTTAAATTTGTTCGTTATGTATTTATTTTTATATTAAATTTGTTTTCATTAATTATTTATTATGTATTATTATTTTGTCTTAAAAATATTCATAAATAATTAAAATCAATAAATATAGAAAAATGAAATAGTGAAAAAAAATCAAAATTAAAAAGATTTTATAAAATCTACGCATTAAAAAAAAACAAAAAGGTGCAGCTATTAATGAAGGAATAAAAAAATAAAAAAGGAAAAATCATATGACATGATTATCACATGTCAATGTTTTTTAAAATAAAATAAAAATAAGGGAAAACTCTTTGAGTCGTCATGTGTGGATGAGAAAAGGAAAACATTTCGGTTGTTGTTGGCATTAGAGGAGCTTTAGATAGTAATTTTGAGTGCATATTTATAGAATTATTTCTTTCTAAACATATGTACATTAAAAGTCAAAATTTAAACTTCAAGAAAAAAAAAAAAGGTAGTGCCTGATTATATAATCCCATCGCATAATTTCATGGTTAGTTTCTTCTTTTTTTTTTTCTCTCTTTCCTTTTTTTTTTTTTCATGTTTATATACTATTACATTAGCAGAAGCTTTGATGCTAATATTATTAATCAACAACACAAAGATAAAAAAATCAACATAAACAGTACATGAGGTTTTAATGTGGTTCGACAATCATGTCTTCGTCCACGGATGAGAGATAATCATTCCAATATACAATAGAGAATATTACAAATGACATAACTAAAACATTGCAAATGACAAAACCAGAACATTACAGATAATAGAATCAAATACAACTATTAGGTTTTTGAAACATCTCATGTTTCCCCACTCTTCATATCCTTACCCTACCATGACCTCTCTCGGGTACCTCTCGTTCTTCCTCACATCTCTATCTACTTTATATAGTTTTTATAGATTCATCTTTATCTCATAACTTTTCCCTTCATAACTTAAAATATTTATAGAGATATTTATTTTTTAAGAAAATGATGATTTTGTGAGAATTTGTGTTAGGAGTTTATCAAAAAAGTAATCCTATTTTTTTTTTTAAAAAAAAAGAATATTTCACATCTAAATTGTTTTTCAAAATATTTATTAAAATAATCTTTTAATTTTATTTCATTATTATTTTTATAATGAAACCATAATCCGTAATTATCGTTTCAATGTTAGAGCTAAAATCACAATCATCAATTATGATTTTGTTATTAAAAAAAATAATAATAATACGAACATGTTGATATGGAAAGAACGTAAGATTGGGGTTTTTTTTTGTTCTGAAAATCTTAGTTTGGCATCAAACTCTGTGTTAGGATCAAAACCTTTTTGTCCATATCGAGGAAATTAAAGGGGAAGTATTCATGAGACGGATGAGTAGGATGTCGGATACAAGCGGAAGAAAAAGAGAGAAAGAAAGGTGGGATTGAAATCGATGTTAGGATGATTTTATATGGTCTTTCACTTTTGGGCTTTCCAACTTTATGATTGAATATTGAAATCGGAACATCAAAGTACCATTGTTTCCTATTTTTATTGCAATGATGGCCGCCCCTCTGTCCTTAGGCATGTTTGTTCCAATAAAACCTCTGTGTTCGTTGGTGTCAGTTACGTATATAATTACTAAAGCTTTGGCCCACCTGGCAAATTCAGTTTGGTATATATTTGCAAAAAAAGTTTGATTTTATTTGCAAAATTAAAGTTTTTAGGATTCAATTTTATTAAGAAAAATGAATTTTTATATTTTTATTAAGTATTGAAATCAATTTTTATTAAAAGAAATAGTTCTAGTTTAATTTATATTTTCAAAAGAATGATTCCAACTATTTTAGTTTCATCATTGAGGAAAATGAATTCAGTTTTATTATTAAGAAAAATAGTTTTAGTTTTATGTTTTAAGAAAAATAATAATTATTATTATTATTATTATAAAAAAAATCATCTCAATACTCCTTGAAAAATGTTTGAGGTTACATTAGAAAAAGAGTTCAATTAAAAAAAAAAACAAAAAAAAATTGATTTCAAATTTTATTTTATTTACAAGTTTGAAAAAATATATACAAAAGATCACTAATAAAATCAAACTGCTGTGTAACACAAATAAACATACAATAATAATAATGAATCAAAGGGCCTAAATAAATCGATGTGGCCAATCCAAAGTAAGAAAACTAGCCATTATAGGGATGGCAACGGGGCGGGGTGCCCCCCTCCCAACCCCGCCCCGTTTATTTAAAGCAATTCCTATCCCCGTCCCATTTAAAAAATTAAACGGGGCGGGGCGGGCGGGTATGCTACATTCCCATACCCGCCCCGTTTAACTTTTTATTTAATTTTAATTTTTTTTTAAATTACTTTTAAAATTTTTAATTATATTAAAATAAATATATTTTATAAATAATTAAATTATTATATTTTTTATAACTTATTTTATTAAAAATAATTTATTATTATCTATATATTAAAAATAATAAAATAAAAATTAAATTAACTTAATTTTAAATTTTAAATTAAATTTAAATTTTATTTTATTTTTATATATAATCGGGGCGGGGCGGGGCGGAATGGGGCAATACCCGAACCCGCCCCAAGTTTAAAAAAAATCCCAAACTCGTCCCATACCCGTTTAAGAAAATAATATCCCGCCCCATTAGGGGCAGGGCGGGGCGGTACCCGAAATGACCCGCCCCATTGCCATCCCTACTAGCCAAGATGAAGTTTCATCGGTTTAAGGTTATTGATATCTTAATTTATTACATTAGAGCTATGTTATGATCGATGCTTTACTTTATGACTTTTCAAACATTATTGTATTAGAGCTATGTTATGATCGATGCTTTACTTTATGACTTTTCAAACGTTATTGTATAACCATAATAAACTTATAGAGCAATAACTTTTAAGGGTGACTAAGTATATTCTTTAAAATTGTTTTTCTTTTTTATTTTTTTATTTTATTTAGAAGTTAAATACAAATTTTAAAATGAAGCAAAATATTACAAATCTGGCCTTAATTTGATACCACAAATTTATGAGGAAATCCCATTTGGTATGTAGCTTATCTCCTATTAGAACCAAAAAGTGGAGACATGCATGCACCATTTCCGTTTGGCGTCAGTTTGGCCTCAAAGCTTATTTTTCATCAACACTGTTTTATTGAAAATCAATTCCCTCTCGTGGTCTACCCAATATTTTATTTCATAATGCTTTGTTGCTGCTGTCGAGAAAATTTCTACTCAGACGGAACTAAAGGCATATAGACCCGAACCCATGTCGCCACACCAACGCTATTTATATGAAGCTAGCTCAGCCAAGCATTGCATATCAATCTCATTAAAGCTCAGTCATTGTAATGTTTATTTATTTATTTGTTTGTCTGTTTTCTTGTTGTATATTTCATGGAAGCAGCTTCGTCGGGTTCATATGTTCCATCTTTGCAGGGAAATCCGTAATGACGAAACCACCGCAGAAGAGGCAGAAGAAACGGCCATGGACCCCAGAAGAAGACAATAAGCTCAAACACTTTAAGACAGAATACCCTAATCTACCTTGGGGAGAGATCATAGAGCTGGCGAAGCTGGAAAGGGATGTAAAGAGCTGTTCGGAAAGGTGGAATAACCATCTGAAGTCTGATTTCAACAAAGAGAAATTCTCCCCACAGGAAGATGAACGCATCATCTATCTAAGGCGCCATGATGTGGGGTAATGAGAATCATCCTCATATTTTTCCATGTAATATGATAGTGTGGTGATCAGCTTGAGTCTAAGGTAGGAGTTCCTGTGTTGTGTTGCTTGCAGCTGGGCATCTATGGTAACATTTTTTCCTGGGCGATCTTATAATGATGTGAAGAACCGAGGTTACCAGTTGAAGAAGAGGCATGCGCCTATAAGTGACTCTGTCCAGGATGACCTTGAGGCTTTGATGGCCGAGTTAGCTTCTTTGATTCCCAACGTTGATCCAAATGCAATTAGTTCGGATGATCAGACTAGTGATCACTCTATCCGGGGAGATGACCTTGAGGCTTCTACGTCCGGCGCAGCTGATTTGATTCCCAACCATGGTCCAAATGCAACTCGTTCGATTCCTGGACCTACCAGCTGAAGAAATCCCCAAGTTAAGGGTAATGAGAGTCCTAAGTACGTGTCTTTGAAGTTAGGGGTAATGAGAGTCCAGAGTACATGTCTTTGAGTGTCATATATTTGCTGCTAAATTAAGCATCATCTTCTCCATGGTGATGAATCCATGCAGCTTATAATAAAGTTGTATGTATTATATTATGCTGAGGGTTTTGTAGGTTGATTTCTGAGTTCTCATATGATAATACTAAATCCCACTCATTCTCCACCGTTTTATTATTCTTCCGGCCGTCAGTGACACAGCTGTCCTTCTGATTATTATAAACAAAAAAGATAAGTCAAAATAGCTTTAACTAACTACTTTTAATCATTAATAATTTTCAAAAGACTCATGTACCAGAAATTGAAAGACAACCATCAATCCCCACTCTCACTACGTATTATTGTTCAGTCATACTTCTAAATATTCAATTCTTTTGAAATGACCTTTAATCACGTAATTCAACCTTGGGGTGTATATATATACGTTCTAAATCTTTTTAATTAGGTTTTATTTTTCTTGTCTAAAAATCAAAAGGACTAATACAGCATAATTAATTAATATAAAGTCAATTGGTTTACGCATCTATCATCCAATCTCCCACCATATCAATTCTAGGTGAGGCTATCCTGCACAAGCTTGCACTGAGAGACGATAATATTTATTCCACCGGGAGATCGTTTTGATTGGCATTTGAACCCACTTCTATCTTCTTCCTATCTTGATTGTCCTGGACAAATACAAAACGATTGGCATTTGAACCCACTTCTATCTTCTTCCTATCTTGATTGTCCTGGCCAAATATGTCCTTGATTCGACTATTCTTTACATTATTATCTAAAAAACACCTATTAGGAAATAAACAATCTCGCCCACAATAGTTGGTTTTACTTATTTTCTTTAAGACAACTGTTTTAAAAAATAATGGGATAAATATGAAGAATAATTAAAACCCACAAATTTTACCTTTTTTAAAAAAAAAATAATGAGATAAATATGAAGAATAATTAAAATAAAATATTATATATAAAATTCATTTTTTAAAAATATTTGAAAACATAGAAAATGATTTGAAATTATTCTAAATTCATAAATAAGTTTTTGCTCTCATAAGCATAAATAAGTACTATATTTAAAGTTGTTTTCAAAGATTATTTTTTGGGAATAATTTTCAAAAACCTTCCCAAGAAAACCCTATTTCTTCCAAACTATGTTTCGCTATATTGAATCCTCACCCCCATGGACTTGGTTTGCATGCAAGAAACCCTACTAAGATGCTCTCTAGTCTTCCTATTACCTCAAACCCTCAGTTTTAGTTCCTACTTTTTTCTTCCTAATTGTCTAAATTGCTTCTACTTTTCTAAAAATGTTGAAGGGGAAGAACAAACCTTTTAAGACCCAGAAATGTTTAGAGTTCATTTTATTTTTGGGTTCACAGCAAACCGATTGATTTTTCACTTCTTAATTATTTTGTCCAAATATCATATTTTTTATGTGGAGGGATAGAAGTCGTAATTATTTGCTTAAGCTTTGTGAATATAATGTACGAATTTTTATTTCATCTGTTTTTTTAATTTGATTTTGTGGAAAGTTTACCAGAAAAATAAATCTAAGAGAAGCCTAACCTTCCCCAACTATATATGTCCTTAAGTCATTTTCGCTACCATGTTCTAATCCAAATTTGGAAGGTTTTAAACAAATTACACCAAGTTGTAAATCCAAATAGGTCTAGTTTGGTTGGACTTCTAAGAAATAAAAAACGCATTTTTAGGCTTAATAAGAGTTTCACACTTTACCTAATTTTGTTTAAAGAGTTTATAGCTCAAAAAAAAAAAAGTTTAATATGGGAACCAAGAAAATATTGGTTTTTATGGAAGTTCTATTTTGACTTATACATCTAAGAAGTTCTTTCCTATGAACTAAAACTTTCATAATATTGATGATCTCAATCTAAAGAGCTTTTAGCTTTTTTATCCCACTTAGTAGGAGATCTTTTGAGTTTTTGATTCCCAAACCCCTTTGCCTTGTTCCTACATCTAATGCTATCGATAATTCGTCTACTCTTTCATACATTTATGTATTACTTTAATATACATTATTGGTTAATTTACTAAAAATTCAAGCTTTTGATATGATGAATCATTTTATTTGTTAGGGGTTCAAATTATTTTTGTTCTTTAGTTCATATATATATATATATGAGATTAATATTTAATAAGTCAAAACTCTTCCTTAAATTTAAGAAAAAACATCCCCACATAGATGGATAGACATTTATATATATATAATCAAAAGGACAAGTTTTCTTTAAACTAAGAGAGATGAAGATAAGGAAGGAGTGTGTAAAAAGGTAAGGTCCAATAAACAATATGGTCCAAATATAATTCCCATTTTTAAGCCATGATAGAAGTTTATTTATTATTAATAAACTTTCATAATATCAAAATTACCCTTTTAAAAGTATGACTTTGGCTCTCAGTTGAGACCATTTTTTCTCTTTACTTAAAATAAAAATTAAAAAAATCATAATTTTTAAAGGACAATTTCGGTATCATAAAGTATTAAGATTCTCTTAACTGTGAAGAATAAAATTTTGTTAGTTAGTTAAACAATTGTTTTTGTAAGAAGATGGGCTGGAATTAGCTACAGATTAGTTTCAGATTAGTTATAGCATTCTTTGTTTCCGGCCTCCTATATCTAGAGCTTTTCTGCTCATATTTCTAATGAAAGAAATAGAACGGTATAGAACACTCTGTTTCTTCTTTTCTCTTCTTTGCTATGTTTCTTTTTCTCTTTTCTACTATGTTTTTTTTTTCATAATATGGTATCAGAGCAATTGTTTGCTCGCCATACTCTGTTTTGTCTTCTTTCATCACTGATGACTCGAGGAATCACAATCACTCGTGCTACCACCAGTGTCCCTAACTCATTGTCATCTATGGAAGATTCAACAAGTCTTTATTTCCTCCACAATTCAGATCATCCTGGTATTGTTCTCGTTTCCCATCATCCCACTAGTGCTAACTATAATACTTGGAGCAGAGCCATGGTTATGACACTCACTGCCAAGAATAAGTCAATTTCATTGATGGGAGTATCCCTCGCCCTGAATCTGATGATCTTTTTTTTGGTACGTGGATTTGCTACAATAGCATGGTAATTTCTTGGATTCTCAATTCTGTTCATTAGGACATAGCCGATAGCCTTTTTTACTTTGATACCGTTGTGGGAATTTAGAATGATCTTCGGGATAGATTTCGTCAAAGTAATGGTTCAAGAATTTTTCAAGTAAAAAAACTTCTTATAGATTTAAATCAAGGATCCTTGGATGTAAATACTTACTATACCTGACTGAAAATTCTTTAGGGTGAGCTTAAGGGTTTCCAACCCCTTCCAGAATGTGCTTGTGGTACTATGAAGACTTGGATGGAATTTTAGCAACAAGAATATGTGATGCAATTTCTTATGGGCCTCAATGAATCCTTTGTTCAAACACGTTCTTCGATCTTAATGATGGAGCCTCTTCCTCCAATTGATAAAGTTTTCTTACTAGTTGTACAAAATGAACGACAACGCTCCATTAATTATGCGTTATACTCTGCCTGATTCAGTAGCTACAAATGATTCCAATTCCACCGTTGCAATTTCAGTTGCCAAATTGAATTTCAAGCCTAAGAAGGATCGACCCACTTGTTCTCATTGTGGAATTTTGGGTCACACTGTTGATAAGTGTTATAAACTTTATGGATATCCACTTAGATATAAATTCAAATCCAAGAATCCTCATGCTAAAGCTCAAGCAAATCAAACTATTTCTAGCACCATTGAAGCCTCTGGTACAGCTAATTCACCACTTGCTTCACTAACTCCAGCTTAATGTCAACAACTCATTGCTCTTTTGAGCTCTTAGCTCCATGAAAATACTCCTGCCACTCTTGAATTGCAACAGCTTGGACCATCAGTCTCCAGTTTCAGCGGTATATTTTTCCTTTCTTCAGTTTTGTTTCCTAATTCCCTTGATTCCTTGGCTTGGTTGTTGGACACAGGTGCTACTCATCATGTCTATTGCTCTTTTGTTTCATCAATCCCAACATCAAATTCCTCTGTTACTCTTCCTAATGGTCACTTGGTGTCAATTAATAGAATAGGATCTGTACAATTATCACCTCATATCACCTTGATTAATGTTCTTTTTGTGCCTCGATTTCAATTTAATCTTTTGTCCGTCAGTGCTCTTACACAAAGCCATAAATATTCTATTAATTTTCTCTCTCATTCTTGTCTTATTCAGGACCATTCACAGGCCAAAATGATTGGGATAGGTGATTACTACTCAAAAAGTGCTATTTGATAGCCTTTAATTAATCCTTTTTAACACTTTTGAGTAGTAGTTTAGGCCTTTTAACTCAATTGGCATGTTAAGGATCCTTTAAAGCAATTTTGATCACTTTGTGTAAGTTTTGGTGTTTTTGATAGTATATTGATCACCAAAGCAAGTCAAGAATGAGGAGAGCTATGAGGAATCTTGGGCAAAGCTTAGAATTCAATTGCCAAGAGTGAATTCGGATTGCAAGGAGAAAAAGCAAAGAGGATCAGTCATGGAGCATATTCTTGATGACAGTCGTAGCAGCCACTTTTGGAGCACTTTCTGAAGTCCAAATAATGCAAGCTATATACCATTTCAAAGCTCAAGAAGTCAAAAATCCAATGCTTCAAACGGTGTGCAATTTGGAGTTGAAACGAAGAAGTTGCAGCCATTACAAGCCAGTCACTCTAAAGTGTTGCGGAATCAGCCTTTTGTTGCGAGAATTTCGCAGCACTTTTGTACAGTAAGGTGTTTCTCCTTCTGACGATGCACGAACCATGCCGCGAGAGGGAAGCTAGGAACTTCAAGATGGAAGCCAACTTTGCAGCCTGGTGAAGATAGCTTGGTCTTGCGAAATAATTTCGCAGCCCTCTTGGGGGTCTGCGAAATTTCGCAGGCATCACTTTTCTCCTGCGAAATGACTCCTGAAGCCTCCCGAAGCTTGCTACCGACATTGGGAGATATTTTCCATTAGATTTTTGTTGTCTAAATCCCAAAATACTCCTTGTAAACCACCAATTACATGATTCCTTAGTTTTTAAGTTAGTAAAAAGACCAAATATCTATGTAATAATTAGTTTTATATTGTTTTAATATAAATACCTCTCAGGAGCATGTTCTCAGAGAGGAGTTCCTTCTGTAAACATTTTGGTAAGCAAGTAAAGGTCTTTTCTTTCTACTGCCTTACCTTCTCACTTTGTATTTTCATTTTATTTCTAAGTTATGAATTCTCTGAGGAGTTTTCCCCAGAAAATGAGTAACTAAACCTCCAATTCCTTGGAGCTAAGGTTGCCGGGGAAGGTTCCAAGTGCAAGAATGCAAAGCTCTGTGGTTTTAGCTAGTAATGAAGAGGAAGTGAAATCCTTTAGTGATTTCAATGTTTTTAGTTAACTTAAAACACTTTGGAGTCACCTGGGCCAACACTTGGTAAGGCAAGTGATTTCCAACCGTGGAAATGCACTAGTTTACCCCTTGCGAGCCTTTGGTAGGTGACTTCAAGGTAGGATTTTCTGGAATTACCAACACTTGGTAATCTTTTGGACTCCTAGGAGACATCCATTAGTTATCTCTTGCGAGTTTGTGAAGGGGAATCCAAGGTTAAAGATCACCTTGAATGGTAAGTGCTCGTGAGAGGCATGAACCATTGCAAGTTGTATCAGTGAGAGAATTAAAGTGAAATCTAATTGAAGGAGTCTCTGTACATCACCGGTTAGAGAATTGACTATAAGTTGAATCTCTAATGCGAGGAAATGAACCATCTGACCGGAGCTATGTCTTTTGCATGAGGAACCACCCCAGTGAACCTAAATCTCCAAGGAATGCTTTTCTTCCTAAATTATTCCAAACTTCTGTTAAGTTAGTTAGTTTAAGTCTAAACCTTTACCAATCAAACTTTGTGTTTTACTTCTTAAGCTAACCGTGAAATGAAACAAAACCAATTCACTTGGAATTGGTATCCTTGATTGCTTGCAAATCATTCCCAGTGAACGATCCTTAGAGCCACTATACTATAGTAGCTTTGTATTTGCTACCCTAGTGTATGGTGTTATAGGTATAAATTTTGTTGATCACTTCCTCAATCAAGGAGCACCAGCTGAACACAAATCAGCTGAGACACCAATTGGGCATGAGTCAATAGGTAGACGACACGGGAACCTCTATGTCTTGGATTTTTCCAGTTTAGTGTCTCAATCATTTGACATGTCAACAACTTGTAATAATTTTTCTTCATCCCCAATTGAACTTTGGCATTATCGTTTGGGACACCCATCATACGCAAAAATTCATACTCTAAAGGATGATTTGAATGTTTCTCAAATTTCTGAGACTCCATCTCATTGTTCAATATGTCATTTGGCGAAGCAACGTCGTTTACCATTTATGTCTTCAAACAATTTATCAAATTCTCATTTTCAATTGATTCACATTGATGTTTGGGGTCCTTTTCATACAATCACCACTGAGGGATATCATAATTTTTTTACCATTGTTGATGATTGTACATGATTTACTTGGGTATATTTTCTATGTGCAAAATCTGAAGTTTTGTTGTTTTTCCAAAAAAATTTACTCTTATTCAAACTCAATTTGATGTGAAAATAAAGTTTATCATCTCAGATAATGCACCTGAATTGGCCTTTTCTGATTTCTTTCGTGCCCAAGGAATTTTGTCCTTTCATTCTTGCATTGAAACTCCACAACAAAACTCTGTTGTGGAACGGAAACATCGACACATTTTGAATATTGCTCGGGCTTTGCACTTTCAATCAAACTTGCCTTTGCCTCATTGGAGTAATTGCATTCTCACAACTGTATATCTTATTAATCACACTCTTTCACCATTATTGATCAAAAAAACCCCATTTGAGTTGTTGTTTAAAAGGAAACCTTCATATTCTCATCTTAAGGCCTTTGGTTGTTTGTGTTATGCTTCCACTTTGAACCATTCTCATACAAAATTTTCACCTCGTGCTATCAAAGTTGTATTCCTTGGTTATCCCCCTGGTTATAAAGCCTATAAACTACTTGACTTGTCCACTAACACCATTTTTATCTCTTGTGATGTCATTTTTGATGAGTCAATATTTTCTTTCCAAAATGATGACTCACAACCCTATCATTCTGATTTTTTCTCTGATCTTGTTTTTCCCCTTCCTATTTCCATTTCTTCCAATAATTCAACAAATCCTTCCTTTAGTCCAATTTCATCCTCTATTGATCGTCCCACCCGGTTTAGGAGAACACCTTTTTACCTTTAAGATTATCATTGTTCCTCAACTTCCTTTGCTTCACAATCTACTTGCCACCCTTTATCTCAAGTACTTGATTCCCATAAATTATCCACTCCTCACACATCTCTTGTCAATGTCATTTCTTCAAATTTTGAGCCTACTACTTATTTTGAGGTTGCAATTATTCCAGAGTGGCAAGTAGCAATGTTTGAGGAATTGAGAGCTCTTAAGGAAAATAGAACTTGGTCATTGACCACACTACCTCCTGGTAAACACATTGTTGGATGCAAGTGGGTCTACCGAATCAAGTATCGACCCGATGGAACCATTGAACGATGTAAAGCCCGTTTGGTAGCCAAAGGCTACACTCAACAAGAAGGTGTTGATTACCTTGACACTTTTTCTCCCGTTGCAAAATTGGTAACTGTTAAGGTTCTTCTTGCTCTAGTTGTTGTTCATGGCTGGAGTCTCACTCAACTCAATGTCAATAATGCATTTTTGCATGGTGATCTTCATGAGGAAGTCTACATATCTTTACCACCTAGTCTTCACCATGAGGGGGACTTCTTACCTATCAACACTGTTTGCAAACTTCACAAGTCCCTTTATTGGCTAAAACAAGCATCTCACCAATGGTTCTCTAAGTTCTCTAATGTTCTTATCAACACAAGTTTTAAACAATCAGCTTCTACCAATTCTCTATTTGCTAAGATGAATGGTAATTATTTCATTACATTACTAGTTTATGTTGATGACATTGTCATAACAAGTAATAATCAAGAAAATGTGGATGAGTTGAAGAAGTTTCTTAATGGCTGTTTTAAACTTAAAGATCTAGGAAATCTGAAATATTTCCTTGGTCTTGAAGTTGGTAGATCCTTTAAAGGAATTTCTGTTAGTCAACAGCACTATGCTTTGCAACTTTTGTCTGACACGGGATATCTTGGCTGCAAAACTAGAAAGACTCCTATGGATCCAAATGTTAAACTCTCACAAGATGAAGGAGATTTACTTGATGATCCTTCTATGTATAGAAGAATGATTGGTAAATTACTTTACCTTACAATAACAAGACCAAATTTATCATTTTCTATCAATCGATTGAGTCAGTTTCTTGCCAAGCCTCGGATTCCTCATTTACAAGTAGCATATCATGTTTTACATTATGTTAAAGCTACAATTGGTCAAGGTCTCTTTTATTCCTCTTCATTTGCCATTGAATTGAAAGCTTTTGCAGATTTTGATTGGGCTACTTGTCTAGATACCAGGAGATCAATTAGTGGATTTTGTGTTTTCATTGGTGATTCCTTAGTCTCTTGGAAGTCAAAGAAACAACACACTGTGTCTAGATCAACTGCTGAAGTTGAATACCATTCCATGGCAAATGCCATTTGTGAATTAATGTGGTTGTTTTCCTTATTCAAAGATTTTCACATAAATCATCCACAATTAGCATTTTTGTTTTGTGATAATCAAGTTGCCTTGCACATAGTAGCAATTCCTATTTTGCATGAAAGAACGAAACATATTGAAATTGATTGTCACTTAGTGAGGGAGAAAGTCTAAGATGTCAGATTAAAAACACTTCATGTTTCTTCTCAACATCAAGTAGTAGACCTATTGACAAAGGCCCTTCATCTAACACATTGCACACTTCTACTTGGCAAGATGGGAACTCACAATATTCATTCTCCATCTTGAGGGGGAGTATTAAGATTCTCTTAATTGTGAAGAATAAAATTTTGTTAGTTAATTAAACAATTGTTTTTGTAAGAGGATCAGCTGGAATTAGTTACAGATTAGCTACAGATTAGTTTCTTATTAGTTATAGTATTCTTTGTTTCCAGCCTCCTATATCTAGAGCTTTCCTACTCATATTTTTGATGAAGAACACGAAGATCACAGTGACCGTACCTGAAAATCTCCTCTCCGAGTAGTAATCTGTCTATCTTATAGTACTCTTCCTTTCCTAAACCCGACTTGATCTCCCTCAGTTTCTCTGCTCTTCTCTTTGATTTTTCCCTCTATTTCTCTCTGCACCTCTACTCTCCCTCATAGAGAAAATCAGAATACTTACCGTCCCTTCTAGTCTCCTGCCAGTCCTCCCTAAAATCCTGTCCTTGCTTCCTTCCTTTTCTCATAAGTTAACAATCGTCCCCTCTCTCAAAATAAAAAATAAATAAATAAATAAATAAATAAATCAACAACTCCCATTTTGTGGTTGTGTGCTTCTCCTCCTCTGGCTCTACCCTTTTTTCCTTTGGTTTTCTCCCCTTTTGCTGTGTGATGTGGAGATGCTTTTAAAGGATGCAATGCGTGCCTTCCTTCTGGTGCCTGATCTTAGTATGTATTCTCCTTGTTATATGTGCCCCTAGTTAGAAAATAAGAAAATCTCCTATTTTTTCCCATGTGTCTATCCGTCCATGGAGATTGCATCCCTCCAAAAATTCCTCTTTGTATGGACGTTTCCATATATTTTTGAATGGGCATCAACTTCCTCTCCTTCCTTGTAACCGTGTCTTTCTTATATGCATGGTGGGGATATCTTTATTCAAAGTTGTCACTTTCCTTTTTCAAAAATTTTGGTGATCCTCCTTCCAAACAAATGGTAGCCCGTTTCCTCATGCAAAATAGAATTAAATAAATATAAGTTAGAAATCATGTAATTGAGAAATAAAAAAAAATAAAAAAACAAATAAATAAAACAAACCAAAATACAAATATCATGTATGCAACTAAAAGAATCAAGATATTCAACTAATGCAATATATAATAATCAAAATATCAAACTCATACAACCAAAGATTGGAAAACCATCTCATGCAATCAAAAATCAAATCAAAACTCACCTAATCCTAAAATTAATCAATCAAAAACTAAGCCTAGAAAAGTACCTAAGTGAAGAAAAACTAAACTAAACTTAAGGAGCTATCAAGGTCACTATGTGGGCTCTAGATAAGTCCTTGAACCAAAGAGGCTTTGAAGGTAGCTCCGTGAGTGTCAATGAACCATCAAGAAATTATTGTGGAATACTAAAAAAACACTTAATAGGACATGTGTTAAGGGGACAAAATGGAGGGTCTACAAGTTGGATCCATGAAAGTAGTGTATAAGATTAAACTCTCTTCAATAAGATTGTAAATAAAAAGTTTCATTAAAATTCAATATTGCTCTTATACCAAATGAAATCCAAAAAAGAGAATGCAAGAAAAAAAAAATACATACATATATATATATATATATATATATAAATAGGGTTTCTTATCATAGACACTCTTTTAAAAAATATATATATACAACACCATTAGAGTTTAAATATGTCTAATAAAAACTAGCTTACCCTTATTCCTAAAAAGAAAGAGAATAATTCTAATATTTAACTAAATATATAATTAACTCTAACAGAATCTACCATTTTCTAAGGAAAGAAAATCCCAGCCTACCATACATATAGCAATAAAGGCTTAGTGATCATGGACGTTGCCCTTCCTACCCAGCAAACCAATAAACTCAACTACAACCCTAACTGCATTTGTAGCTGCCAAAGAAAAGCTTGAAGATGATAGTGTTCCTCCCATCCCAGCTATGTCTGATATGCCCCGAAATACAACACTCGGCACTCCATTGGACATAGATGCTTGTACATAATATCAACCATTCCAAATGTTACAGAGCTAAAACTAATAAAGAAAACCCTAGGCCTATTTGGTAACTACTTTTTAAAACAATTTTTAGAACAAATAACCAAGAAACATGTTTAATAACCAGAAATAGAAAGCATGGTGGTTTAAGAGAACATCTTTTAGGCTTTATTTGAAAAGTATTTTAAAAAATAGTTCTAAAAAACAAATTTTGATAACGATTTATGAAAATTATTATATGGTATTTCATATAACAAAAGTCTGTTTGGAAACTTGAAATGATTTTTTATCTATTTTCTATATTTTTAAATATCATTCTTCATATTTATATAATTATTTTTCAAAACAGTCATAAAAAAATGAAAACAAGTGAAAATAATTAAAAAATGTTTTATGAAAATACCATATTTCTATTTTTAAGAATAGAAAACCGTTTTTTATTTTTCTAATTGTCAAACATATTTTCTTGTTTTTTTTGTCTTGGAGAGCATATATTTATTTTCTAAAACAGTTGTCAAAGAGTGCCAATTGTTTTTGGTTTTTTTCATTCTAATGATTGCTTTAAAAAATAATTATATAAACATAAAGAATGATTAAAAATAAAACACAATATATATAATTTATTTTTAAAAACATGGAAAATAGATTAAGAATATTTTAATTTACAAATATACTTTTGTTAAAAAAAATTAAAATATTATTCTTAAAAACTGTTTTTAAAAATACTTCCTGAATATAACACTTGTTTTACCATTACTATAGTCGCATTCTCTTCATCCACAATCGAGATGTTTAAGGTCTTGAAAAGGAATTCATTGTATCCCGCATTATCGACAAATATATGCGCAGAAGAACCTCTCAATCCTTATGCAACTTTTGGTTTTTCCGGTAGGCAATATGTCTCGTTTAAGCACCACTGCAACTTCACTTCCTGGGACATGGAAAATAGTGGTCATGAATTCACTTGGAAACAGGCCTGAATTCACCATAAATAGTAGCTCAAATTATCAGAGGGAAGTTTGAAGAGTTGAAGAAGATGGTGAACCTGAAGTTGAGTGGCCAGGTTGAACCATTTTGGATCGGTTTCAAGACAGAAGAACTCTTGCATTGGCCGCCCAGTGGAGTATAATTGCACTGGCGTGAACTCCAATTCTGCCAAAAGGTTTTCTCCCTTGATTGATAAGTTGTAGTCCCCAAATTTCAATTCGGATATTAATGCTTCTTTCTTTTATTTGAAGTTCTATGCGTGACCAAATTTGCATCAGTATTCATTTGGAAAAATGTCAACCCTAAACCCAATCCAATATAAAAGAGATGAAATCCAAGCATTGGGAAAGAGACATTACAATTCAAAACCAGTTTTAATGGTTGAGGCTTTGAGTCAAGTTTCAACTCATACCTTCCACTTCCAAGAACCTGTTAGAAAAAAGTTAGAACCAGTTCGAAGAGAGGTGAAATCCAAACATTGAAAAAAGCAAGTATGCCTACAGTTTAAAACCAATTCTAATGGTTTATCATTTTGATGCAGCTACCAAACCGAAAAGCATAACCAATCAAGTTGCAGTATATATATTGTGTCCCTTTGTTTATATTTGCTCTTGTTATTTTGTGTCTTGGTTCATTGTTTGTACCATTATCTAATGATAGATTTTATCATACGCTTCGAACAAGAGGCTAAATTTGATAGTAATAGAGTTGGTACCTTACTTTTTTCCTTATCAGTAATAAATAAATAAAAAATAAAATAAAACATGAACCCTAAATCGATTTTAGTACTAACGAGTAATGAAACGTGTTTTGGAAAAATGTCCCTCAATCCAATATATTTTAAACAAAAATGGGAATATGTCTATATACGGTTCAAAACTGTTCCTAATGATTAATTATTTAAAAAAATCATAAATAAATCTAAATCCTAAATCATAATCCTAATCGTTACAATATTAAAGATTTATGAAATTCAAACGTTGGAAAAAGGGATACGCTTGCGGCTCAAAACCATTATTAATGGTTGATACAATAGTAGAAAGTGGTGAAATCCAAAAATTGTAAAATAATAATAATAAAAAAAGAATTTGCCAACAATTTCTTGGTTATTTTTGGCTTCTAAGCTAGCCAAAGTTTAGCACTATATGAAGTTGACACTTTTACTCATGTAAGTATGACTAAAAAAGGTAAAATTCAACAAAAGTATATGGTAATTTCTGCGATAAAAATGATGACAAATTAGGTATTATCATCATACCAAATTTCATTTATTATATAGGGAAAGCTTCACAATATTGGTGTCATTGGAGTTTAGGGTTTAGGGCATAGGCTTTATTAATGCAAGTTTGGTATGCATTACTCGATTATGCATAAAAAAAATAAAAAATAAAATAAAAAATAAAACTAAAAATAAAAACCCTTAGGAGAATAACATGAGCAATCCATCTTGCTTCATCAAACTCAAAAATCTTTCATCCACCAAATGATATATTGTGTCTTACTATGGGTCTATTTGGGAGTCATTCTTAAAAAAAATACTTCTAATAAAAAAAATTAGGTGTTTAGTAAAATTTTAAAGATCATTTTTAAAAATTTAAAGAATGAAGTGATTCTTGGAGCAACACTTAATATCTTTTGGTATGGGACTAGAAGGTTTTATTATTTAAATAAGGTTATTAACTTATCGAATATTCATTTATTAAGGTTTTACTCTAATTGGAAAATCGATTCCAAATATGATAAGGTAGTTCTAAATCTTTCAAAAATCTGCAACATATTTTGAGTATAGCAATCAACTTAATGAGTGAGGCTTTTAATTTTATTATTTGCCATTAGTTATTTAGCCATAAGTGAGATTTTTAAAAAACTAATATGGGGTTTGCAAACTCCACAACTTGTTTTCTTAAACATGAAGTGGAACTTGATGCAATTTTCTTGAGAGGAAGAGGACTATGCAACCTATTTAAAGATCTTAGACTCTTAAATGGTTGGGAAGTTAGTGGTCTTTAGGATCTTAGGATGATCTAAAGGGCCATGATAAAGTGTTAAGAACTTATTGGAAAGTTGAAGAGTATGAATAGGACTACAAGGAGAAGGAATATTAGCAAGAAGCAATTTTTTTTGCTTCTTCTTCCAGCTCTACCTTAATACTCCAAGGGAGTTTTCTGGTACTTAAATTGTTAGATGACTCCTTAGAATGCTCTAAAGAGCTCTAACATTTCTTAGAAGATTAGGTTAATTTGGAGGTCTAAGTTGCCTTTTCATGAGGGGCTATATATGATTTCATGAATCCTATGAAAATTCATGAGTAAGGAAATTATGAATTGGGTTGTTTTCTTCTTTAATATATTCCATCTGAAAATAGAAAATGTTTAGAATTTCTTGCCCTCTTTGCAAAACTAATTTTGTTGTTTTGTAATCAACATGAACTAAAAACTTTTTATTTAAAAGATCATCTTGAAATTTTGAGATGTACAAACAATGCTCAAATTTTCTTTTTATGTTAGTGTTATAACTGAGTTAGGCTTTGTTCCAAGTCCCTGAGGTGAACTGTTCTAATCTTTTCTTATCACTATCCTTTTGCTTAAGAATCCCACCATACCTTATTTATGAAGCATCTACCTTAATAATCTTAAAGGCTTCAAGATTAGCTAAGTTAAGGCATGACAAGGTCCTAACTTTGTCTTAATGGTGCAAAATATGACTGATGTTCTTGATAAATTCTGGAATATAATTGAGGTTTCTTAAGAAATGTTGTAATTGCTTTTTATCGCTAAGAAACTTATCAGCAAATTGAATTGTTTTTTGAATAGAAGTTATAGTCCCTTGATAAATATGATAACTTAATAATTTAATCTTAGGTAGTATTTGTTTTTTTACTTAATTCTAAATAGAACTTTAATGCTTAATAGTGTTAAGTATCAAAGTGTTTGCTTTTTTAATATTTTATTTCTATTAAACATAAAAAGTAAAGAAAACCAACCTGTTACTTTTTCTATTTAGAAAAAACCAAATATTTTCACTTTTTGTATTCAACAAAAAGTTTATAATAAGTAATGAAAAAGTAAAAAAAACAAACAACCTAAAGTCTAAAAACAAATTGCTTTCGGTAAAAAGTTAAAAAAAAAAAAAAAAAAAACAAACGCCCTCTTAGTCTAGAAAAGATTGATCTTAAAGGCTATAAACTTAAATCATTTTCCTTGATAATTTGGATGAACTTATTAAAATGTTTCTAATGTTCTTCTATGGATGAAACAAATATTAAAACATCATCAATATAAACAATAAGAATTTCTATAATATATATATATATATATATATCTATATATAAAATATAAAATAAAAAAAATAAAAAAATAAAAGATTAAAGATCTCGTTCATTATATTTGAGAATTCTAAAGATGCATTCTTAACTTTGAAGGGCAGGATATTCCATTTATAAGGTCCAAAAGGTATGGAGAAAAGCTATCTTATAATAATCCTTTTGAGTAATTTTGATTTGCCAAAATCTTGATTTTCATATCAAACTTAGAAAACATCTTAGGTTTAACTAATCTTTGGAGAAGATCTTTCTTGTTAGGAATAGAACATCTCATTAATCCATCTTAATATGTTATTATAAGAGGTTTGTAATTAATTACAAACCTAAAGTGTTCCTCTTTCCAACTCTACTTTTTTTTTAACATAAAATGTTTAACAACTCCATGGAAATTTAGATTTTCTTATTAAGAATTTATTGAATTTCATTTTGACAATATTTTAGTAATTCCTTATTCATCTAAATTGGTCTTGCTTTAGTGTGAATATCCTTTTCTCTAAATTTTTTGTAATAGGGTAATTCTACCTCATGCTTACTCCTGTGCCAAAATGTATTAGGGAATTCTAAATAGACTTCTTTAACCAAATTTTCTTTAAATCTTTTTATGGCTTCTTGAGCCTTCTTGATATTCAATGGATCCTCAATTCTCTTATAATTGGCTTTTTGGATTAAAAAGTTAATATGGTTATTCTTAGCTTAATTCTTTTAGAAATGACAATGAATCTTAATTGATTCAAATTTCTTTTATATGAAGGAATAACAAATTCAAAAAGAATCTCCTAGTTTAGGAGTTCTATTCTTATACCTTGATAATGTGATATATAACGAATAGTAAATAGTTCAATAATATATATATATATATATATATAGAGAGAGAGAGAGAGAGAGAGATTCTTATTTCAAGTAACCTTATTTTCCACTAGAAATTATATAACCATGTAACAAAAATCATATATAAAAAATTCTTATAAAAATTAAAAGGGCATACACCCAAAATGCTTCATATCAATTTTGAAGTCATGTATTAACACATTATACAATTTAAAAATGTACAAAAAGAATTAAGCAATTAATTACATTAAAATAAAGAGAGAGAAAAAAAGAAGGAAATATATGATCATACCATTTGCTCCACGAACATCACATAAATTACATCTACACCCTTAATCTTTCCAATGTTGAGTCTCCTCCCTATTCTGGGCCTAAGTTGTGCCAAGCCCAAATTCTACGAATAACTCGTCCCTTGTTTGAAACAAAGACAAACAAAGCTAAAATGGGGATTTTTAAGATGCAATCTTAGTATTACTCTACTATAAAGCGCCCACTTTCAAGTTAGAAGCTCTTTCATTAAAATTACTTTAAAACATATCCGAAAATCCTTATTGAGTTAACACCCATGTAAGGCACCCAAACTCTCCACAAGTCATGGGCTAAGTTTGGACTACTCAAATTATGGGCCCAAGCCCATAAACCACATGTCTCCAAACTTCAACCATCCAATTGAATCAAAACAGGAAGAACCATGGGAAGAGAGTGAGAGAGAGATAGAAGTAGAGAAACATACCAGCAAGTTCAAGAAAATCAGAGCTAGGAACAGAGAAACCAGAGACTTGAAGAGTAATTTCTTCAGTGGGAGTAGTCATCAAAAGCCCAACAAAAGGCCCATTTCTCTCATTCACTCTCTCCACAACCTCATGCAGATGGTGGCTCAGCTTCAGCTGCATTGTCTCCTCCACCATCACCAGCAATCCCACCAGATCAACGGCTCACAGCCCCCATCTCTACCCACCCATTACTCCTCCCCGCCCTCTGATCATCCAACTCCCTGCTGCTGATGGTGATCGGACGGCTGTGGAGGGTCCTGGGTGTAGGGACCCCTCCTCCTGAGAACACGTGCCACGCACCTCATGGTGACACGAAGCACGTATTACCATCCGGATACACGTGACGCGCCTCTCATATCCGGACTGCCTCAAGGAAGGTCGAACGACACTTATAAGCATAAAACACCCGGATGGCTTCCACAGCAAATACATTCGGATGACCAACATAAGCCATCCGAATATAATTGTCCGGGTCATTGACTGAAGTAAGCAAGTCTTACACGTTATCACAACAGCCTGTCATGGCCCACGTTCCACCACCTGTAGAGTGAAGAGACAGGATGAAGTGACAACAAGTCACTTCCCACGATCACTTCACACGATCACCTACCACGATCTCTATCAGCCGCCCGTAGGGTGATGATAGCCCTGCCACCACCTAATGTCATCATAACAACACAAAATATCTCCCTACCATTAAAGAGGGAATCAAAGCTTCTGATACTATATATATCAACCTTCACGCAAAGAGGAAGGTAAGCTTGCGATACTTAGTAAAAAAGCCAACTGATTATCTCTCTCTTACCATGGCTGACAAAACCATCGGAGGGTGCGTCCGGACACCCTGTCTGGACGTCTTTTGCAGGTAAACCGAAAGAATCAAGAACCTATATTGGTTGAGAACCGTGCATCCATCCATTTGGCAACTACGTGGATCGTCAGGAACGTGAGGCCTCAACACTGGGAAGTGGTAGAGAGTGAAGACTAGAGAGAAAGTTGAAGAGGGTTGTGATTGGTGGGTGTGGGATTGGGTGTGCGACATGGGATCTTTTAACGATGTCCATGTGACCTGTTGGCAGACACGTGCATTCGCTATTCCATCACGTGGCTTTATAATTGTCGGCACCACATATATATTGGATTAAATATAAATACTTTTAACATTTTTTTAATGAAATAAATTTTACTCGTGAGATAGGTATACAAAAATTGAAAAAATATATATATTTTGCATTTGTTTGGCATGTTGGAGAAGTGTTTTAAAAAACGATTTTGAAAATTAACTTTTAAAAATTATTCTCCTAAATTTGAAGAGCATGTTTAATCATGTCAAAAGTAGAAAATTGTTTGATCATTATTTTCTAAAAATAATTTTTAAAATTAAAGTAAAATAGAGAATATTTTTTAGATAACAAGTAAAAGTTGTTTTTAATTGTTTTAAAAATAAAAATATATATATAAAAAAATATTTAAAACTCATAAAAAACAAATAAAATTGAACATGAAATTATTTCCTTTCTCCTTTCATGGTTTTATACTGATATCATAAATCTAAAAATATAATTTTCCTTTAAATTACACGTGCTTTTTAAAATCTCTTTTAATTTTTAAAAAAATTTTCATTACGCAAATAAATTTCACATTAAATTGTACTTGAAAAATAAAATTTATTAATTTTGAAAAATAATTTGAAACTAAAAAATCATTTGAAAATCAAAAATTGATTTATATATATTTATAAATTTTTTTATTAGGCAAATAAATTTCAAATTAAGTAACACTTTGTTTTGGTTTCCTTTACGATTTTAGTAATTTAAAAAAAATAAAAATCAAATGGTGAACTACCTACTACTAAAAATTTATGGACAAAAAAATGTTTAAATCTATTATTTCTTTTTTACATACAATCATTACTTTTCTATTTTTTTCATTAAGCAACCGAACTCCAAATTATTCACAACTCTAATAATTTTTTTTTTTTAAAAAAGAAAACTTAAAACTTAAACAATGATTCAATCAATATCATAAATTTATGGGCAAAAATTGATCTAAAATGACTATTATTTTTCTTTG
Organism: Vitis hybrid cultivar; assembly: GCA_022058775.1. Taxonomy (NCBI): domain Eukaryota; kingdom Viridiplantae; phylum Streptophyta; class Magnoliopsida; order Vitales; family Vitaceae; genus Vitis; species Vitis hybrid cultivar. Next base: position 216,141 of record JAJJMF010000154.1, read on the forward strand.
ACATAGAATTATTATTATTATTATTATTATTATTATTATTATTATTTTAACCAAACAAATAAGCTTCAAATTAAATAAAATAAAAACTTAATATGTTGGATTCATTGACAAGCTTAGTAATTTTTAAAAATAAATTGAAACTCAAATAATAAACTCATTAATGATATAAGTTTATGAATAAAAAATTGATTCCTAATGATTTTATTATTTTTTTTCATGCACATAATTATATTTTTTAAAATTTTCTTCAAATCAAGTGATACTTTGTATTCAATTTATTAATGGATTTAACAATTTTTAAAAATAATTTGGAACTCAAAAATAATTATAATCATTAGATAAAAAAAAAAAAGATCAAAACTATATATTATAAGTCATGACTTTATTGTTTCTCCGATACACACAAATATATATTTTGAATTTAAGTAAATAGATTATAAATTAAATAATAATTAATAATTTAAATTCTTTAATGAATTTTTTAATTTTTAAGAATAATTTTGAATTCAAAAAAATTAATCTAATTAATTGCCAATTAAATAAAAAATTCTAGAATTTTATGTAAATGAAATGAAAATTTTAACTCATTTACATGTTAAAAATGTTAAACTTTATTCATTATTCATTTTAAATAAAATATCGTTAAAAATTATTATTATTCATTTTTAATAAAAAAATTTTATCTTTATGTTTCTAACATATACTAAAATAATATATATTTTTTTATAAAAATATAATTTATGATTTTATTATAATATTATTATTCATATTTTACTAAAAATTATTTTTTAATTTATTTGTAATTACAAAACTATTTTCATCTTTAATAAGACCTAAATTAAATTAAATTTATATTATATAAATTGAATATGTAATGTTTTTATAAAACTAAAAAAAAATAAAATATTTTAAAAAACAACTTATCCAAATAAATTTTTTGTTTTTATTTTTAAATATTATTTTTATAAACAACTTGTCAAACACTCTTATTTTTATAAAACACTACAAAATTATTTTTTGTTCATTAACTTACAAATAATTTTTAAAAACAAGTTAAAAAAATCATGACCCAATGAGACTCAAATATTTGAAACCTCTTTTCTATATTTTTAAATATTTTTTAAATATAAGCTTTATTTATAATATTGTATTTTTTAATCATTCATCATATTTATATAATTATCTTTTAAAGTAATTGAAAATAATTAAAAAAAAAATGCCCTCAAAGGTTGAATTATGCTACATTAGTTATGATTAAAATAAAACCAGTTGACTTTATCTTAATTAGCTATGCTATATTAGTTCTTTTAATTTTCAGACAAGAAAAATAAAACCTAATTAAAAAGATTTAGAACATATATATATATTTATATATACTCAAGATTGAATTATGTGATTATAGGTCATTTCAAAAGAGTTAAATATTTAGATATATGACTGAACAATACTCATAAATCAACCTACAAACCCTCAGCATAATACAAAACACACCATGAGTCTGTGGTAGGACTTCCTGTGTTGTGTTGTAGTTGGGCATCTATGGCAAAATATCATCTTCCTGACCGATCTGCTAATGTTATCAAGAACGCTGGAACAACCACTTGAAGAAGAGGCCTGCGACTACGAGTGACCTTTAAGTGACACCTTCTCTACCTTGAGAGACACCTTCTCATGGATGATCACTCCATCCGAGGAGATGACCTTAAGGCTTTGATGGCCGAGTTTGCTTCTTTGATCCCCTACTTTGATCCAAATGCAATTAGTTCAATTCTTGAACGCATGATCAGCTAAAGAAATCGCCAAATTAAGGATAAATGAGAGTCCTAAGTACATATCTTTGAAATTAGCGATAATGAGAATCCCAAGTACATGCCTTACGAAGTCCTAAGGATAGTGAGAGTGATCACCAGTCTCATCATCCGTGGGAAGGTTCCGCTCATGGTAGAGAAGGTGTTGCTCAAAGTACCTTGTAATCGCAAGCCTATTCTTCAAATGGTTGGTCCAGCGTTCTTGATTGCATTAGTGTTTAGCCGGAAGATGATTTTTTGCAATAAATGCTCACCTGCAACACAACACAACACAACACAAGAACTCCTACCTCAAAACTCAAATTGATCACCACACTATCATATCACATCACATCATAATGGAAAAATATGATAATGGAAAAATATGAGGATGATTCTCGTTATTTATTCATGATTGCTGGATTCCCAATCCACAACAAAATTTTCATTTCATCTTCCAAAGACAATCCAAATGATTCCAATATTTCATACAAATATCCCTCTTTAATTCATGTAAATTATGTCATC
>JAJJMF010000154.1:228455-322306 GCA_022058775.1 Vitis hybrid cultivar
AAAAGACTCCAATCTTCATTGTTTCATGAATTTAACCTTCCTAAAATTTTCTTAAATATATTTGAGCCTTGGGAGAGTGGTTTTTAGTACACTATTATTCTAAAACTTGCATATCATTAGTGCACATTTCAATCCTAGTTTTTATTATATATTAGAGCCTAAAGTTTTGTACTAAAATTTTATAAGAATATTTCTTATCCTCATTTGTAAATATTTGAGAAGAATAGTCTAAGTATGAGGTATCACTTAGGGATTTTCAAGTGTGGGGTATCACGTGAAGGGTTGTTCAAGAGTGACATATCTCTTAAAGATTGTAAAGAGTGTTTGGAGCCAAAAGTCCAAGATAGTGAATTGGAACCATAATCCAATTGTATTACTTAAAGACTTGGTTTGGAAACCTTGGATTAGTGGAACCTCAAGTTTGGGATTGAAACTAGAGGAGAGTGGACGTAGGCTAGGTTGCGCCGAACCACTATAAAAATCTTGTATTTACATTCTCTCTTTCCCACTCTTTTACTTTATATGCAATTGTTTTCATATAGTTTTATTCTATATTTACATATAATTGTCTTTTGCATTCACACAATTTAAATTTGTACAAAGAGACCATCACCCTATTCACCCCCCTCTAGGGTGATTACCTTAGGTTGGATTAATCCAATTTTTCTAACACAAGTGATAATTTGTATTTAATTTATTAATAGATTTAACAATTTTTAAAGATAACTTGGAACTTAAAAAATAAATCTAATCATTAAAAAAATAGATCAAAACTAAAATATTTTGAATTTAGGTAAATAAATTATAAATTTAATAATACATAATTAATAATTTAAATTCTTTAATTAATTTTTTTATTTTTAAGAATAATTTTGAATTCAAAAAAACTTATCTAATTAATTGCTTATTAAATAAAAAATTCTAGAATATTTTTTAAATGAAATGAAAAACTTGACTCCTTTACATATTTAAAATTAAAGTTAAACTTTATTTTTTATTCGTTTCAATTAAAATATTGTTAAAAATTATTATTTTAAATTATTATTATTCATTTTTAATCAAAAAAATTTACAAAGATGTTAATATCCTTATGTTTCTAACATGTACTAAAATAGTATATTTTTTTTATATGTAAAAATATAATTTATGTTTTTATTCTAATATTGTTATTCATATTTTGCTAAAACTTAATTTTAAATTTATTTGTAATTACAAAAATATTTTCATCTTTAATAAAACATGAATTAAATTTAATTTATATTATATAAATTGAATTTGTAATGTTTTTATAAAACCCAAAAAAAAAAAACAAAGGAAAAAAAAAAATAAAAAAACAACTTATCCAAACAAGTTTTTTATTTTATTTTATTTTAAAAAAAACTGTTTTTATAAACAACTCGTCAAACACTCTTATTTTTTTGAAAATACTAAAAAACTATTTTTTGTTCTTTAACTTAAAAATAGTTTTCAAAAACAAGTTAAAAAATATGGCCAAATGGTGTAGAAATATTTGGAACCTCTTTTCTATGTTTTTAAATATAACTTTTATGTGTGATATTGTAATTTTTATCATTCATCGTATTTATATAATTATCTTTTAAAATAACCAAAAAAAAAAATGCTCTCAAACATATGTTATGTATATTTTTGAAACCATAAAAATTATTTTTTAATTGAAACATATTTTCTTATTTTTTATTCTAAAAAACATAAACTAGTTTTTATAAATGTTAACATACAAACCCTTAATATTTTTAAAACTAAAGTTTATTATTTTATTTAAGAATTATTTAATCCTTTAAATATCTATTATTATCAAAATTCTATTTTCTTGCTTATTTTAAACTTTAAAGTTTAAACTTTAAAAATATTTCAAGTTCTCAAAAATACTTTTGTTTTATAAAATATTAAAGAACAATTTTCAAAACTGCTTTAAAAAACAATTATCAAACAAGCTTTTAACTTTACTTATTTCATTCTCTTAAAAGCCCAATAATTACACAACCCCCTAAAAGTCATATATAATTTCTTATTTGAAAAAAATAAGTTTATGAATTAAAAGCAAATTCGAAGGTCAGATTACCTATTATGAAGGTATGAGAATAAGTCATAGTACCCTTCTAAATTCATAAAACTATGATCTCTAATATAAAAGTGAAAGAAACTTTCACATTCAATTAATTAATCAATCAATACAAAAATAAATAAGACTTAATATAATAAAAAATAGACAACCATATGATAAAGATAGATTATAAAATCTACAAGACAATGAATATGAGAATTACACGACTTGATTCATTAAATTAATTAAAAAATGATTTGATTATTTCTAAAAGATTACAACAAATCTTCAAAAGATTTCAAAAGACTTTATTTGCATGAGAAAAAAAAATGATTTTATTTTTATTTACAAAAAAATCTTCAACATATTTTTATTTATGGGCTAATGTTTTTTTGTAACTTATTTTTATTAAAAGAAATTATTTTTACAATCCAATTTGATTTTATTTACAAGAAAATAATTTTTACAACTCTTATTTGAAAATTTATTTTTACAATTCTATTTGAAAAAAGTTTGATTTTATTTGGGGAAAAAAAAGTTTTAGGATTCAATTTTATTAAGAAAAATGATTTTTATATTTTTATTAAGTATTGAAATCAATTTTTATTAAAAGAAATGGTTCCGGTTTAATTTATATTTACAAAAGCTCAGCCAATATTTCTTCAAGCTCTCTCATTGTATTATTTATCTGTTTGTTTTCTTGTAGTATATCTCATGGAAGTGTTATTGGGTTAATTTCTTTCCATCTTTGCATAATTTCCACTAATATTTTTTAGATATATCATAATATATTTATAAATTCGACACTAATATATTCGTAAAAATTGATATTTTTATTCTTAATAATTTTAAGTTTATAGATATTTTAAATTTTATTCTTCAAATTATTAACTTAAAATTGAATACTTTCCATTTGAAGTCAACATTTCATTATAACAACCCTCTTATATCTTCATCAAAAAAAAATTGAAACATAATCTTAAATATTATGTTAATAATTATTATTCAATATTTTCTCTTATGTTGCAAGAGAAAACAGTATTACACAATTGGACTACTTCAAGTATATACTTATATATAAAATCTCGTGCAACATAAGTTATTCACTACTATCCCATGAAAACTTAAATGCTTCTTTGCCCTTAATCTTTTACTTATATGGTTCAACTTTGTCATCCCAAATGGGGCTATTAAACAAAATCATCATCATCATCATTATCATAAAAAAAATGTTGGTAATAATTGGGTAAACATACACTTAAGTACAACTTATGGTAGGATCTAATGCAAAAATCACATTTAGACCCTATATTAGAATCACCTGCACTGATCATGCTGGACGAATTACAATATTGAACATCACGAGCTATAAATCTCAGATACAATAGCCAACCATTACAAAAGCTTCAGCCCACGCGCCTAGCAAATTATGGATGACTACTCGAGCGCACTTAATCACTACTCAAGTGCCTCGAGCACTTAAGCATTGGATAAACGCTTGTGTAGTTCCAATACTTGAGCGCTATATCCACCGCTTGAGCATCCTTTGTTTTTCTAAAACATCAATTTAAGCATTTTTAGTTCATAGAAAAAATAATGATCCACTTTAACCCTTTAATCACCTAACTTGCTACTAAACAAATCTTTTTAGACTTATCTGTGACTTTCTGGTTGAGTCAACAATAACTTTGAATCTTCAATTGAGAATAAGTCACTATCTAAAAAGTTTTCGAAGCCAAGATGAATAAGAACAAAATTGCTAACAAACAAAAGCAAGACTCAATGTCCTAATAATCTTTCTCTTTGACAAATTTATGATAAAATTGTTACATAAACCCCTCAATACTCTCAAATAGAGTTTACATAACACTCAATTACGCTCGACTAATTAAACTTAAACATCCAAACACATGTTGATTCTCTCATAATGCATCATAGTCTAGTACACTCTTCCAATACCTATAATCTGCACACATTGAAACATAAATACACGGGGTAAAGCAGTTTGTGGGAAAAATAGTTAAATCTAATCATGTAATCAAGATATGGTAATAGAGAATCACCTAGGCAACATTGAATTATTACCCAAAATTGATAGCATGAATGAAGCAGGCCATGACATCAAATTTGAGCATGATAAGACAAGGGGTAGAAAGAATACGTTAGATATGTAGCAAGGACCCAAGCTGACTTGGTGAAGTCAGCAATGGAAACATAAGTCGACATCGGACAGGACTTGCCATATAAAGTGACAGGAATAGAGACAAGCTCACATGTAGTGAGTGCATGAACCTTTAGAGGAAAGACAGAAAAAATGACTAGCAAAAAGAGGCATGCTCAATACACACTTGATAAATTGAGTATAGACCATGAAGGTTTGGCTATACATAGTGACTCAAAACATGAGACCACTAACTACTAAATGGATGTTTGAATAGAACATGCGGACGTAATGAGGATACAAAGTCCCTTGGATAGTCATAAGAGTCTCTCAGCCTTTGACATGAAAGGAAGCGAGGAGAGGGGTGTCCTGAAAAGCCCTAAGATCAATAGGGGGCTCTACCTCAACTCAGCAACCTCAAAGGACAAAATAGTATCTATCACAATCCTCCTTAGAGTGAAAACACTCTAAGGGAAAATCATCCAAGTCGAAAGGACCTTGGATGGGAATGCCTTGTATAGGCTCATGACTCATGCCCAATTGGTGTCTCAGCTGATTTGTGTTCAGCTGGTGCTCCTTGATTGAGGAAGTGATCAACAAAATTTATACCTATAACACCATACACTAGGGTAGCAAATAAAAAGCTACTATAGTATAGTGGCTCTAGGGTCGTTCACTGGGAATGATTAACAAGCAATCAAGGATACCAATTCCAAGTGAATTGGTCTTGTTTCATTTCACGGTTAGCTTAAGAAGTAAAACACAAATTTTGATTGGTAAAGGTTGAGACTTAAACTAACTAACTTAACAGAAGTTTGGAATAATTTAGGAAGAAAAGCATTCCTTGGAGATTTAGGTTCATTGGGGTGGTTCCTCATGCAAAAGACATAGCTCCGGTCAGATGGTTCATTTCCTCGCATTAGAGATTCAACTTATAGTCAATTCTATAACCGGTGATGTACAGAGACTCCTTCAATTAGATTTCACTTTAATTCTCTCACTGATGCAACTTGCAATGGTTCATGCCTCTCACGAGCACTTACCATTCAAGGTGATCTTTAACCTTGGATTCCCCTTCACAAACTCGCAAGAGATAACTAATGGATGTCTCCTAGGAGTCCAAAAGCTTACCAAGTGTTGGTAATTCCAGAAAATCCTACCTTGAAGTCACCTACCAGAGGCTCGCAAGGGGTAAACTAGTGCATTTCCTCGGTTGGAAATCACTTGCCTTACCAAGTGTTGGCCCAGGTGACTCCAAGGTGTTTTAAGTTAACTAAAAACATTGAAATCACTAAAGGATTTCACTTCCTCTTCATTACTAGCTAAAACCACAGAGTTTTGCATTCTTGCACTTGGAACCTTCCCCGACAACCTTAGCTCCAAGGAATTGGAGGTTTAGTTACTCATTCTATGGGGAAAACTCCTCAGAGAATTCATAACTTAGAAATAAAAAGAAAATACAAAGTGAGAAGGTAAGGCAGTAGAAAGAAAAGACCTTTTCTTGCTTATCCAAACGTTTTACAGAAGGAACTCCTCTCCGAGAACAGGCTCCCGAGAGGTATATATATCAAACCAATATAAAACTAATTGTTATAAAGATATTTGGTCTTTTTACTAACTTAAAAACTAAGGAATCATGTAATTGGTGGTTTACAAGGAGTATTTTGGGATTTAGACAACAAAAATCTAATGGAAAATATCTCCCAATGTCGGTAGCAAGCTTCGGGAGGCTTCAGGAACCATTTCGCAGGAGAAAAGTGGTGTCTGCGAAATTTCGCAGACACCCAAGAGGGCTGCGAAATTATTTCGCAAGACCGAGCTATCTTCACCAGGCTGCAAAGTTGGCTTCCACCTTGAGGTTCCCAGCTCCCTTCTCGCGGCATGGTTCGTGAATCGTCAGAAGGAGAAACACCTTACTGTACAAAAGTGCTGCGAAATTCTCGCAACAAAAGGCTGATTCCGCAACACTTTAGAGTGATTGACTTGTAATGGCTGCAACTTCTTCGTTTCAACTCCGAATTGCGCACCGTTTGAAGCATTGGATTGTTGACTTCCTGATCTTTGAAATGGTATAAAGAATACATCATTTGGACTTCAGAAAGTGCTCCAAAAGTGGCTGCTACGACTGTCATCAAGAATAGGCTTCATGGCAGATTCTCTTTGCTTTTTCTCCTTGCAATCCGAATTCACTCTTGGCAATTGAATTCTAAGCTTTGCCCAAGATTCCTCATAGCTCTCCTCATTCTTGACTTGCTTTGGTGATCAAAATACTAACAAAAACACCAAAACTTACACAAAGTGATTAAAATTGCTTTAAAGGATCCTTAACATGCCAATTGAGTTAAAAGGCCTAAACTACTACTCAAAAGTGTTTAAAAGGATTAATTATAGGCTATCAAATAGCACTTTTTGAGTAGTAATCAGCTCATGAGACATAAGCATGGGAAGAGTTACCTCTTACTATTAATACTAAGAAAGCATTATCGTACGAAAATCAAGAAAAATACTTGAGGAAACTAAACCACTAGAAATGTTGAAAAGATAGCCTTGAACAATACTATGAAGATGAAAAAATGAAATAGGACACGAACTAACCACGAGAAGACGAGGTGTGGACCCGTATTTTTCACGTGCTCTTTCACTCGATCGGCGAGACTCGCTTTTTATTCTGTGAAAAATTGATTTTTGGAAAAAAGTTGGAGTCGCCACTTATTTTATTTTTATTTTAAAGGGAAAATAAAAGAAGAAAGAAAAACCCTAAAAAACGACTCCATAATTTTTGGAAAAAGCATGTCTTTGAAAAACCCGAGTCTAAGTCCGGGGATCATGTTACTTATTGGCAAGGTACCTCTAAGAGGTAGCACCCCTCTAAGCCATATAAAGGTCTCTACTGACTAGCTAAGTTAAGAGAAGTGTGACAATTAATCAGTAAATTATAGGTATCTAAATAGGTTAGGTGATTTCAAATATATAGCATGCCAAACAAGATTTAATCATAATAAAGGAGGGTTAGGATGCGTACCCGGATCACTTCTCAAGCGCTAACACAAGACATCAAAGATTAGTTTGGACATATGACACATAATATGTATTTTCATCAAAGATGATCAAACAAGCATCAAGGCAATCAATTATGGCATCAAACATGGTCATGTCTCATGAGAACATACACATTCATAGAATTTTAGGGTTGTGGGGTAGAAAGGGTGTACCTGATTAGCAAGCATCCACATCTCTATGGGAAGCAAGGGTATCTCAACAATAATTATAAAAGGAATTCATGTATGTCATCAAGGAGAATAAAAAATCAACATATCAAGCAAACAATATGGAAGAGGATATCATGAATGTCGGGCCCCCACCAAAGCCCTAATTAATTTGGCATGAGTTGATTCCATGAATTCCATTGTTTGGAATCATGAAGTTTATTCATGCTTGTTGAAAATCAAGAAAATCAGTTGAAAATCAAATAAAATAGTGAAAACGCGTGCCGGAAGGAAAATGGCAGCAAAAGGGTGTTGAAATATGGATTTTATTGCCTAGAGAAGGTCTAAAGATGAATTTTTCAAAGTTGAGAATGTTTAGTTGAACAACGGTTTTAAAATTCAATTTAAAACAGTAAATTCCCAATCAAAGAAGCAAATAGAGAAGGTGTGTGTAGCAAGGTTGCCATGATGGAGTGGAGTTCGGGAATTCGGGATAGAAAAGCCTAATTCGTTGCCAAAGTATTCAGCGATCAGAAGCATTTCCATCTATGAGATAGCTTGGTTTGTAAGCTCAGATGGATTCTCCCTGACACTGGTCAAATACTGAACATAAAGCTCAAAATTCTTATTTTTCTGTATTGCTGCATTTCCTACATTCTGTGTCATTTTCTCACCATCGAGGCTTAATTCAGCAGCTCCGTTAGAATACATACCCTTGCTGTTGCCATGAACCAATCAGATTTCACATTATTCAATTTAACTGTAGTATGATTTATCAGCTCATGAACTCCTTTTGCTGAAGCAAAATTCCATTGCCCTTTTGAAAAATGACTGATACCTTTTCTGTCTCTTCAGTATTTTTAGCCTACTGCATCCTTATGAATTCTCCTCACTTATGGAATCCCCATTTCTGACTTCTCAGGGCCATTTTCTTGAATATTTAAGCTTCTCGTTGCTTATCTGAAAGTTGAGTTGACACAACAACCATAGCCACAATCTCAGCACCTCTAGTTGTTGTCCAGTGTTTAGCAAGGGTGTCAACAATTGATTTGCTTGTCCGGGCAAAGACATTTGTTTCTCCATCCCTTTCAAAGGCCCCACAATTTCGAAGCTTTTCAAGTGAATCATCAACTTGCCCAGATAAAAGAAAATCATGGAAAAGATGACTGAGTAAAGCTTCAGATTCTTCATCACGAGCAGTTCGACGAACAACCCCTGTCAAAGCTGCCCTTTGTCTATCTCCAGCATCCCAAGCTTCAGAACTAGCTCTTCTAGGAGCAATGTTAGTTGCAAACGCGAGATTTCTTCTCTCCTCCTGTGCAGACCCTTCGTTGGAGCTCCCTTTACGTGACAGACTCCGCTCAGGTGGTTCAACTCCACCGAGTAAAACAACCTTTTCTGGTATTGCCCATACCCCCGCTTCGTCGGTTAATACAACCCATGCACCATCTTCTCCATCATCTGTAGAAGGAAATACTGAAGCATCTAGAACTTTCCAACATCATAAGGTAGATCAAATTGATAGAGTCGAGTAGAGTTTCCATAGTAATGGGAAACTGTTGCAGTTCCATCCACAGAAAGTATGACTGCGGATCCAGAAGGCTTGCCCCCTACACGCAACTTCATGGAGAACAGGAAGTCTTCCTTTTCTACTCTTGCTTTCGGGATTATCACTTGGACAGGGGATTTTTTTTCTCTAAAATTGTTTCATGGATTGGTTCAACAGATTCTGAGATATTTATCCCAGATTTATATTGCATGGTCAGAAGTGAATATTGTGTGTAGCTTGAGCTGCTAACTCGGTCCTTACAAAATGTAGCAACAAGAATAGTAATAACTTTACCATGAACATCTACCTGCACATCTAGTGGCCAGATTCGCTTCTGACCAGCCAGATCCTTCTTGATACCCAAATCACCATCAGAGCCAATAATCTCATGAGGCCAGAGCTTTGTAACATTTAAATCAGGAGAAAAATTAACACTAAAACACTGTATCTCGTTATCTGTCAATAGAAAGAATTGCCTATTAGATTTCTCCAAAGAAAGAGATGAATGACGCCAAGTTAGTGACTTTGGATATCCTTTGCTCCTTATGGGATTGGGATTACCATTGTCATTGCTTTGGGAAGATGAACCGAGAATCTCTTGATAAATTTGCTTACGGTGAATTCCAGTAGGGCTGCACTGAAACTGCCAAAGCTCACCATTGGAACTAGATGCAAGGGCAATACATTTGTGCTGGGTATCAGGGACTGCGGAAGCAATCAAAGAGTTAAAAGAACTTGATCCGATTGAATTACTCCCAAGCCTGCTATGTTGCCACAACTTGTTTGGAGTGATTTTCCCATTGTCAGGTGAAAAGTTTAACTCTGATCCATCAGAAGATGCAAAACTGATAACAGGAGCAATATCTCCTTGAGCATAGATGTCTGGCCAGTATACAACAGCGCGAGTTTTCTGGTTACATAAAACAACACCAGCAGAATTGCCCTGTTGTTTGCCCACACTCCTAAATGTTCCATGCCAATCCACAACATAGAGTAACCAACTGTTAGCATGATAGTTATTCCTGCTTACATCTCCATTTTCAACTGATGGGAGCTCAAGAACAACGCATTTTTTAGAAGCCACAGATGTCAAGTAACTCCAGATAAAGAGTTTGTTTCCACAGATAATCCAAGAAAGGGCTGTTCCCTTGTCCATTCCACCAAAAATGGATGCATTGCCAAGAACACGCTTCTGCAAGAAACTTGCTTGTTCATCACAAACTACTTAAGGAAACTCTCCAACATATACGGGCTGAACTGGATCAATCTCATCCCCCTTCTCACTTTTCTTCAATTGTGGAATCCTGGCGTAGACCGATAAGCGAGAGGTCCATGGAGCGGGGGTGCCAGTGGAGGGGCGATTAGGGATTGAATTTTCGTTTAAAGATCTTCGATTCTCTGTGAGTGGAGTTATGGGAGAATTGGGCACTACTTGCCCTAGATTTCGGTCTTTTCGGGAGCTGAAGTTGGGCCTCTTCGTTGCAGGCGAGAACATGGGTAGAGGGAGAGAAAGATTAGGGTTTAAGGGTTTTACAGTTTCGAGTGTTAGGGTTTCGGAGATGGAAGGAAATGAAGATTTAGGGTTTATGGGTTCTAAGCTTCTTGCAGTTACTCGATTCCCCTAGAATCTTTACACTCAGCCCTGCATTGGCAGCAAGAAGGTAAATCAGATGTGTCAGCCCACCAAAGCTTGCAAGCAATTCGCCCTTAAAACTGTTCTGTGCCCTATTTAGGTAAGTCAAGTGAGATTTCTTCTGGAACTTTTCCTGTCAGTCTAACACTTTGGACATTGAGTACCTGAACCTCTCTCAGATTGCTAATTGTTTCTGGTATTTCCCCAATAAAGTGATTGTTTCCCACACATTGAATACAAGCTCATCAATCTGCCCGTTTCCATTGGTGTAGGTCCAGTCAGTGAGTTCCATGAGATATCAAGTGATCAAAGCCTCTGTAAATTTCCAATCTCTGGAAAAAAGGGACCAGTGAATGGTATTATCACATGCCCTTTTGAGATTCTCATCAAATGGATTTTAGTAAGATATGAAACTCTTCAAGCATGCAGAATACCCCTCATGGATCTGATGAAACAGAATCATTAGTAGAATTTGTTTGATAATTTGATGAAGACCCTCTTCTATGGTAGTCACAACTCTTCGATGTGGAAGCACTCAGTGCTTGTCTATTGAACAGCCCCAACTCTGAAACTGACTTGCTCAAGTTTGAACCAATTCTTGACCATTGAACACCTTCCAAGGATAAGCAAAGGCCAAGACTACCAGGTCATAAGAGCCAATACCACTCGCTTGGTTTTATTCCACAAAACTTTTAACCATACTCAAGGTGTTCATCCCAGGAAGCTTCCCCGGTAGATATTCTTCAAATTGATAAATGGTTTTTTTATTTTTTATTTTTCTCATTCTTCCTTTTATTCATTCATGTACAAAGTATATATAGAGGGTAATCACCATTCTAAGAATGGGAAAGAATGATACTAGGAAGGAATGATATAAGGAAATAATGATACAAGGAAAGGAATGATATAAGGAAAGGAATGATATAAGGAAAAAATGATACAAGGAAAACATTCCTAATATCTCAACACTCCCCCTCAAGGAAAGAATGATACAAGGAAAGTATTCCTAATATCTCAACACTCCCCCTCAAGTTGGTGCATAGATGTCACACATGCCCAACTTGTCTAAAAAATTTGAGAACACTTGTCTTGAGACAGCTTTGGTGAGGATATCAGCCAATTGATTTTCTGATCGAATTTTAGGCAATTCCAAAATCTTATCATCCAACTTGTCCTTAATGAAGAATCTGTCCACCTCGACATGCTTTGTACGATCATGTTGTACTGGATTATGTGCAATGTCACATGCGGCTTTATTGTCACAAAACAATCGGATTGGTTGCCTAGATAGGTAACCTAAATCTTGTAAGAGGAGTCTTAGCCACAATGCCTCACAAAGTCCTAAAGCCATACCCCTAAATTCCGCTTCTGCACTTGAACGAGCAACAACATTCTGCTTCTTACTTTTCCATGTCATAAGATTACCACCTACAAAAGTAAAGTAACCAGATGTAGACTGCCTATCATCCACTACACCAACCCAATCAACATCAGTATATACTTCTATATTCTAATGATCAACATTTTTAGCGAACAAAATTCCCTTCCCAGGAGCATTCTTCAAATACCTCAAAATACGCATGACTGCATTCATATGTTGTTCTCCAGGATTATGCATGTATTGACTCACTGCACTTAGTGCATAAGCAAGATCTGGTCTTGTATGAGCTAAGTGCATTAATCTCCCCACAAGTCTTTGGTATCTTCCTTTATTGGTTGATACTTGATTAGGCAAAACACACAATTTCAAACCTTTTTCGATTGGTGTATCAACAGGTTGACATCCCGACATTCCAGTCTCCTGTAAAAGATCTAAGGCATACTTTCTTTGAGACAGGAAAATCCCTTCACTCGATCGAGAAACTTCAATCCCAAGAAAGTATTTCAAAGGACCTAGATCTTTCATTTCAAATTCTCTAGATAGATAATTCTATAGAGTTTTTCTTTCTTCAGGATCATTTCCTGTAACTATCATGTCATCCACATATATAATGAGTGCCGTAATCTTACCATGTTACTTTTTCAGGAACAAAGTATGATCTGAATTACTCTGATGATAGCCAAAAGCTCTCATTGACTTTGTGAACCTTCCAAACCATGCTCTCGGGGATTGCTTCAACCCATACAATGACTTCTTCAATTTGCATACCTTCTGACATTGCTTTTTTGACCCCATGCATCCTGGTGGAAGATCCATATATACTTCTTCAGATAACTCGCCATGTAGAAAGACATTTTTTACATCAAACTATTGTAATGGCCAATCCAGGTTTGCAGCTAAAGACAGTAATACTCAAACTGTGTTGATCTTAGCTATAGGTGCAAATGTCTCTATGTAGTCAATTCCATAAGTTTGAGTGTACCCTTTTGCTACCAATCTTGCTTTAAAACGTTCAATACTACCATTTGCCTTGTACTTCACAGTATAGATCCAACGACACCCAATTGGCTTCTTTCCTGGTGGACAATCTACGAGTTCCCATGTTTCATTCTTTTGTAATGATTTCATCTCTTCATTCATGGTTGCTTTCCACCTTGGATCAACTAAGGCTTCCTGCACACTGTTAGGAATAGCTACAGTAGATAATTGATTTACAAATGACTTATTTGATTCAGACAAACAATGGTTAGACACATAGTTGCTCATGGGATATTTGACATTGGTAGACAATTCAGGTTCATATGTGGGTTTAGGAATACCTCTATTATGACGGTGTGGAAACTGTTTCATGAATGGATCAGGTTCCAAATTAAGAACACTTTCAACAGACGACGATTGGTTTGGTATTTTAATGAAGGCATCTTCAGACCCAAATTGTTCAGATGGTTCAATTGTACTGTCTCTCCCCTCTTTTATCATTTCTTTAGCTTCTGGGTGGTCATTACTATTTGGTTCACCCGCTTCCTGGTTCACTAGTTCAAATTGTCCATATTCATCCTCCTTAGAGATATCATAATCGAGAGTTTGAATTTCCTTATGGTACTCCCCCTGAAGTTCAGACTCAAATGAAAAATACATTGAATCTTCATGAAACACCACATCCATTGTAATAAACATTCGTTGAGTTGGAGGATGGTAACATCGATATCCCTTTTTGTGTAATGCATATCCAACAAACACACATTGCAATGCACGAGAAGTTAACTTAGTGCATTGGTGTTTGTGTAGATGCACAAATGCCATGCAACCAGAAACATGAGGAGGTAGATTTGGGACGGTTGGGGCAACTACAACATTAGTAAGAGCTTGGAGAGGTGTTTGGAAGTCAATTGAACTAGAAGGTACCCGATTGATCAAGTATGCAGCAGATGTGATTGCTTCTCCCCAATAAGATATCGACATTTTTGCTGCTATCAAGGAAGCACGAACAACCTCTAACAAGTGCCGATTTTTTCGTTCAGCAACTCCATTTTGCTGGGGTGTATTGGAATAAGTAGTTTGATGCATAATGCCATGTCCTTCCAAATACTTTTGAAGATCAGAATTATGATATTCTCCACCATTATCGCTACGTAGAACCCGAACCTTTGTATTGTACCGAGTTTCAATCATTTTATGAAAATTTTGAAACAACAAGTTCACTTCATCTTTGGTCTTCATTAAGCATAACCAGGTCATTCTGATACAATCATCAATAAAGGTAACAAACCAACGCGAGCCACTCAAAGTTGGTACTTTGGATGGGCCCCAAACATCAGAATGTATAACCATAAAAGGAAGTGGACTTTTATTCAAAATTAACGAAAACGAAGTACGATGACTTTTAGCCAATTCACAAATATCACAACGGAAACTAGAAATATCACTCCTTGCAAACAAACTAGGAAACAATTTTTTTAAATAACCAAAGGAAGCATGTCCCAAACGTCGATGCCACAACCAAATTTTAGACTTTTTCTCCTCCTCCTCAGATCCATCTACCATCAAGGCTTGTTGCAACTTATTGGAATCCTTTGACTACAAGTCCAAGTAATAGAGTTTTCCCCGCTTAATACCACAACCAATCGTCTGTCTTGTTTGGATGTCCTTAAAAACACAAAATTCAGGCAAAAAAAATGACAATACAAGATAAGGCTGCAGTGATTTGAGAAACTGACAAAAGATTGTAATCTAAAGATGGAACAACTAAAACAGAATCCAAATTCAAAGTATCAGTAAGAGTTAAGGATCCTTCCCCAATGACCGGGGTTATGTTACCATTGGCTGTGGAAACAATTTTTTGTGAGGAAGGTATAAGAGGTGAGACTTGTCTAGAATAAAAAGTCATATGATCTGTAACACCAGAATCAATTATTCATGCACTATTAATAACAGGTGTAGAAGTATTCAAAAACTTACCATCATAATTTGTAGTGGCTACCAATGCAGAGACATTCTCAGTAACATTAGCCTCTATTTTTATTTCGGCAATAGCTGCAGTCGAGGTTTTCTTGAAATCCTTCTTCTGTTCATCACGATTATGATCATTAATAACAAAGTGGTGATAGCCTAAACATGATCTAAAGGTCCATGGTTCAAACCCTCGATTCCTCATTGTTTTCCTGGTCATACCAAGAGTCGTTGCTTTGAAATTGTGGGATATCCAGATTGGTGGCACTATAAGAAAAAAGGGTAATAATGACGCTTTTTAGGCGTCAATAAATGTATACGATGACGCTTCTCGAAAGCGTCCTTTTTGCCTCTGTCAAGGAATGGGTGCAGGCAACCATGTCGCTTCTAGACAGTGTCATTGTTGATTGGTTTATATTAACACTTTAAAAAACGTCATTATTGATCTACCTATGTTAACACTTACACTAGTGCCAAGGAATGACCAAAATATCATTTGTCTATTTCGACACTAAAAAAAGTGTCATCTTATGTGGATAATAATATTGAAAATCCCCCTGTTGAAGTGATATATTTTGTATGTCCTGTTATATATAATTTTGGCTACATGATTATTTATAAAGTACCAAACAATAACTTCAATATTAATAACTACATCTTCCAAAAGAAATTGAATAAATTTGGGAATAATATAATGATAAAGAACTAATGTCTACATAGTTAATTAATACACAAATTTGTAAATGTATCAAAATACTTACAAGCATATTTTCCAACTTCAACATATATAAAACAAGTACACATGTACCAAAAAACAAGGTCTCCAAATTCCTTATCAAAAATAATATTACAAGAAGAAGAAGAAGAAGCCAAAAGTATTTTTGTTGGTTGCATATCCACTCCTGAACTTGAAATCTCTTACCTGTATACATTTAAAAAAAAATTAATAGAAGAAACAAATATTAATGTTTAGTTAATATACATGCAATGAAAGTTAAATCTAAATCTATAAATGGTCCATGAAATAAGTGCAAATGAGAATAACTTGGTATTTAATGAGATGTTATGCTTCAATGAAGATGAAAAATTGTTTAATTTGATACTTTTTTATAAAATATTAAAATACTTTTTTAGTTCATTATTAAGTTAGAGGAAACAAGTTAGGCTTTCAATGGTATAAATTCTACAATATGGAATGTAATATAATATTTTCTTATCTATGTCTAACATATCAAACTCATTTCTCATAAATAAATATATGAATATACCAATAGGTATGGTTTATAATTAGTTTCAATCATAAATCATCATATCTAGTAATATAAGACATTTAATATTAACCATTTGCAAATGCCTTAATTTCTTCTTACAACTTTCCTATATTACCAAATTTAGTTAATTAATAACATTCCATAAGGAAAAAAAGAGTATTAAACTAAAAATTAAAAGAGCATAACCAAGGCAATAGAAACCTACAAATCATTGGTTAAATGTCATAATAACAACCATTCTAAAACTTGCCTTTATTTTCAATTCCAAAATTATAACCCAAATATAATAATTAACCCTACACAAAAAAAAAAAAGCTCTCTACCATCCCTCCATCCAACAACAACCTGTTGATGCAACAACAACCTTTCCAACAACAATAACTTCTCCATACAACAATAACAATTTCTCCATACAACAATAACAATTTCTCCATGTAACAACAACAACAATAACAATAACAATAACATTGATGATCGATGGTGATAATTATATTAGTAATAATTTGATTTGTTTAGTCCAAACATATAACAATAACAACTTCTCTATGCAACAACAACAATAATAATGACAACATTGATGATCATGATATAATAATTTGATTTATTGAGTTCACAAATTATATGCTTCTTCTCCATACAACAATAACAAAAATAACTTCTCCATGTAACAACATTGGTGATGATGTAATAATTTGATTTGTTATATTGAAATAGTTTATGTATAAAACTATTATATTCTATCACTATGGAGGAAAAAATTACTTATCTCATGAGATGAGAACTTATTAGAATCGTCAAAATGTGATCTACAACTCTTACTGGACTGAAATGAGGGCATCTGCATACATAAGATGGTAAATTTAAAAAATTAGTCCATTCAAGACTTCATTAATAATGAAAATCAAGCATTATAGATGTTAATTTATACCTTCAGGCATGGGTAAGAATCAATTGAGTTGCCAACATAACCCACTCAGATCGTACTTCATTAAGCTCAACTTCACTGTACGATTTTTTCCCTTTAAACTAATAATTAATTGTACATACATGATGATTAGTTAAGTTAACAAAAAATTACTAAAGTATAGAAACTAATAAAATTTATTAATGAGTATATACCTTTGTGGATAGGAGGCTTGGATCAACAATTATATCTTTCATGTATCTCATCACATAATAACCACACTCCACACTTCCTAGTTGTCTTGGGCACTATAGGCACACATATGAATTATGGTTTGTATAAGGAAAAATAGTGTACCTTCCTCACTTTGTCTTTGTCTCGAGTCTTGCATCACACACCTCTCGTAGTCCAATGTAGGTCATTGTCTCTTAAAATATGTATATGCAAAACAAATAATAAATAAAGATATAAAATAAATCCATTAGTAGATATTAACAAATAAATACAAAATAAATTAAAATAAGAAATAAACTAAGAAGAAAAAACATATAAGTAAGAAAAAAAAGATTTTCACATGTGCAACAATGGTTAGATATTTTACTATTTTTTGTTTTTAAAATAGAAAGTTAGAAATTGCATTTTAAAAGCAATATTCTATTTCAATCCACACAAATGATACAAGTTTTGAAATATTCCATTACCATATTTTGAGTAATATTTTTAAAGGGTTAATTTAATTCATTTCCCCTCAAGATTTGACTAAATATAATGGCACCCGATAATATGAAATTTGAAGAAGTCCATAAACTCTTCAAGTCTATAATTAGAAGTTCCTAGTAAGTTGTCACCCATACTAATGAAATTTCTTGAGTCAACATTAATCTCGAACCTTTTTGCTAAAGAGTATCAAGCTTAGTTGAGTGAAGTTTACAAATTTTGATTACTTCTATTTTCCAACGATTTCTCGCCATCCAAGCAGAGTTTAATATTGAGTAAGAAATTTGATTGCTTCATGGCATATAGTTTAGTACTTCAAATTTTATGGTTTAGACTGTTATTGTTGTTTTATATTAGATGTATTTAAAGAAACTGGTTGTATCTGAACCTATTTATGGTAAGGTGTATTCTAATTAGAAAATTAGAAAAGCATGAGAGTAGATCATGAAGACCATTATTAATACAGTAAGAATTCCTTTGTTTAGCTTTGCTACTATGGAATGAAACATATCCATGCAACAAAAACAAGATATTTTATGAATTTTAATAAAAATTTCTTCATAGTTTTGATTGGTATGAAAGAAATATCATGCAAATAAAAAAATAATAATAAAAGAGGGATATATATATATTTACATTAAAAAAATTAGAAAATTTTATAATAAAATTGAGACATATTTAAAGTACACAAATAAATATAATCCAACAGTGGCATGCAGGTGGGCAGTCGGGCCATCTCAAACTCCAAAAATATGATCCAGCTGTCTCTACAAGGACCTTCAAATAAATTTAAATGAAAATGGGTTTCTAATATTTAAAGCCTTCACACAGCAGACCCCCTTCTTTCTGCTTCACCTTTTTATCAACTGCTTGATTTGCGCTCTCTCTCTCTCTGTAAACAAAGTACAAACCAACCATGGAAGCTGTGGGAGACGCTCTTCTTTCTGCTGCCATCGGCCTCTTGTTTGACAAGTTGGCCTCCACTGATTTGCTCGACTTTGCACGCCAACAATGGGTGTACTCTGATCTCAAGAAATGGGAGATAGAATTGTCGGATATTCGGGAAGAGCTTAATGACGCGGAGGACAAGCAGATCACGGATCGCTCTGTGAAAGAGTGGCTGGGCAATCTGAAAGATATGGCTTATGATATGGAGGACATCTTGGATGAGTTCGCCTACGAAGCTTATAAGTCAAGGAACATTAAGCTTATCTGACCTTAGTATCAAAGTTGATTTTGGGTAATATCAAATATGAGACAAAATTCGAAATAGAAAACTGATAAGAATGTGACAAAGAAGAAGGAAGAATAGAAGGATATGATGGTGTAGAGAAATAAGAAGAAGAAAAGAATAGGGTGAAGGAATTTATTTGAGGAGAATAGGAGATGACAAAGTTGATACCTGAGTCAAGAAGGGAGGAAGAACAGTGGTGGAGATGACAGATGGAGGTCCGGCAAGAGTGCTAGGAGGCAAGGACTTAAAAACCTGGGTCAACGATGATGCCGCTAAGGATGATACCTGGCTGGGAATATCAATGTGCAGCAGACAACAGAAGAGATGATGATTCAATGGATGAGGAAATTTCAGCAGTGGAAGATGGTGTCGCAGCCATGGCAGAGGAGATTGAGAGAGGATGCAGCAGCTAGAACAATGACAGCGGCAGGTTTAGAATCCTTTCAACGCACCAAATTTGTCTGACAGCCTTTCAAAGACGCACCAAGGAAATCAACTACTGCCACTCTCCGCCTCTTCTTCCACGATTGCATGGTCAAAGGCTACGATGCCTCAGTCCTCATCTCCTCCAACTCCTTCAACACCGCCCAGCACGACGCCGACATCATCCTCTCCCTCCCAGGCACGAGTTTTGCCTCTCCAGTCATCAGTCATCAGTCATGACTTTGTAGGAGGGATGAGGTGGACCAAACAAGGCCTTCGGATGGGCCCAAATCCAGCCACATCCAAGGTCCAAATTCCTATCCCCTAAATTAAAATTTAAATTACTATTATTATTTACATTCTGTAGAAGTTTCTTCTTTAAACCAAGCCCATATATTTTGGACCTGGTGCCTCCCCCAATCCTTGGCTGCCCAACAACTAAAACTCAAACCCAAGCCCACCAAAGAAAATTTTAAAACACGTCATGCCTTTGCCAGTTGTTCCCCTCTCAATACCATTTAAAAATCCTCCATTCTGAAGCTTTCTCAACTGCTGCAGTCGAACCTGTCTTCTCCTTGGTGTACGAACACGGCACGTCCATACCTACAGGCGGCAGAGACTACACCTCCTTTCCCACGCCCTTGTGCTGGTGCGTGAGCCACCCACCACATTACCCTCAACCTCCATCCCGATCACTGCTGGCTGCTACATCTCCATGGCATTACGCAAAAACAAGGCGGCACTTCCCACCACAACTAAAAGTAGAAGCTGGAACTATACGTATTACATCTTGCAGCGTACCATTCAACAAGAAGAACAAAAAATGCACTGTATTTATTTGGGATACCATTACCCTGATTTTCTCCTTCCAAAATAATTTTCCCATCTATGAAACAATAATATTAGATTTTTGGAACAATGAAAACCCTTCCATTTGTCTTCATTTGTACTAATCTATTCAAGTTTGAGGAAAAAGACAGTACTTGAGAAAGAGATTTACCTGTAACTATGATGCTCTGTTGGTAACCTCCCATGCATGGAAGTTAGATATGGCCATTCCAACGGATTAGGGCATTTTAGTGGTGGACTTTGCAAGAGGAATGGATTTTGGCAATTGATGTGGAGTCAAATGACTTTGCAAGGGGAATGGATTAGGGCATTTTAGTTTCTTCAGTTCTGAAATTGTGGAGGGAATGTCTGGCGGGTGAGTGTAGAAAGGGAAAAGCATTTAATTAATATATATTTAGAACATATATATATATATATATACTATTATTTAATGTCACCTAATATAAGCGCCATGAAATATCACGACTATGACACTGCTATAAAGTGTCATGGAATAACCAGTTATTCTTATAAATGCCACAGCAAGCAATGATACTTTAAATAAGCGCCATGAAATTAAAAAAACTAATATAAAAAATGACCCTTTTGAAAAAACGCCATTGTATATCCAAATATAATGATACTTTATGAAAGCGCCAAGGATTAAAGCGTCATAATTTTCTATTTTTGTAGTAGTGTGGGATCAGTCTTATTGCAGTGAGTGCATTTGAAGGTTGACTTATCAATATTAGGGCTTGTCTTAGGATGGTTGATCGCTATCGAACTACCATAGCGACAAAATATCCAGGATTTCAATTCCATGGCTCTGATACCATCTTCAAATTGATAAATGGTTTTTTTATTTTTTATTTTTCTCATTCTTCCTTTTATTCATTCATGTACAAAGTATATATAGAGGGTAATCACCATTCTAAGAATGGGAAAGAATGATACAAGGAAGAAATGATATAAGGAAATAATGATACAAGGAAAGGAATGATATAAGGAAAGAATGATACAAGGAAAACATTCCTAATATCTCAACAGATATTACCATTTGCAATCAGGTATTCAAATGAACATCACCTGTACATTAGGGATTCCGATAATTGCTGTATCTTATTGCTGTTAGTTTGTATCACTGCCTGAGATGCTTGGTGTAAGCTTCAGATACCATGACCCAAACTAACAATTGAAGGAGCTGCAGGGACTGATTCAACTGCACACTCAATTCTGTCTCCATACATAAGCAGCCCAGAGCAAGTTACAATACTACACCCAAAAGTAGACCATAGCAAGAAGCCAATTGGCTTGATGTTCTGCTTTCTCATTATTTCATAGAATGATGTTCTCATTACTGGAAAGCTGGTCTTCTCAGTAGAGGCTATCATACTGTGAGCCATTGCCCAAATTTTCTCAGCAGAAGCAGCTGCTTTCAAGACAGAAGTTGTTGTTGTAAAGAACAACAAAATTTGAGAATACAGATTCAACAACAGATCCAGCTAATGACCATATTTCCAAAGATATTTCATTCTGAGAGGTAGATAAATCTGACCCAAAATCATCAAGATCCCCTCTGGGCTTCATGCATTCACTGCCAAGAAATTCAACTCTTCTAGCACACTCAAGTGTCACATCTGCTTCAACTGCAGCTCGAAGGCCAGTTTTTTTTAATATCCGAAGCCACCCATTTGTAGTAAACCTTTCTCCAGGAAATTTCTTTCTCTCACCGAAAAACACAGATGTTAATAAAACATCATTAGGATCAAACAGATCCTTGGGTTTGGGAAGATCTATGGAGAATTCATCAGAATTCCTTACAAATCTAGTCTCCTTCAAAGCTTCAACTACCAAAGAATCTACCTGTAGATCTTGCCAATTCATGTAAAGATATATTAGGATATCCTCCTATTCAGCCTGAGGCTTGCCTTCAAACCCAGGTGACCCAAATTTGACCAAGATCTGTTGATCTTGCAGCTCAGGGACTACAAGGGCTCTAAGTAATGAACATTCCACATAATCTATAGGATATGAAAGGCAACGCTCATCACATGGCTTGAGGAATGAACCAGAAGGGATCATATTCAGATCTTGACTTCGCAATTGAGTGTATGAATCTGTAACCATTTTGTATATAGGCAGAGCACGTAAAACTTCAAGTTCTTCCCTTCCATACTTAAAGCCATTAGGAGAGAAATCAGAAGCAAAAAGTGCAAAAAGTTCCACAAGCTCTGAAGTTAGAAAAGAATTAAGTTCAGGGAAAAAGACAGCTTGTTTAGCAACAAGCTTTCAAACAATAATCTGCCCTAATGATTGATCAAGTGTAGAGAGACAACTACATCGAGCCGTGCATTCCATAAAACAACGTTTCTTTCTGACATACTCTCAAACAACTGCCTCGCAATACCCATGCATCCAAATTTCGAGTACACGTCAACCAAAGCTGTCTCCGCAAACACATTACCTTCAAAACCACCCCGAGCCCAACAGAATAGTGCACTGATTTCGCAATCCGGATCAAGCCTGGAAACATTGCCTCCCGACAAGAGAATCTCCTTTGGTTTTGTATTCTCTGATTTTTCCGCTAGTTTTCTTGTGCTTCCTTCCTCTTCTCACCAAAACGATCCCCAACCCCTTTTTCTTTCCTTTTCTTTTCAATGTTGCTTTCTCCCGTGCTCCCCAATCTACCCTCAGTGTTGATACCCTGGAATAATCGAATTCCGAGAAACCAATCTCTAATCCCCATATGAACCCACAAATTTACGTTATGGTAACCAAACTTAGCAAGTGCAATAAACAACCAACATGCCATTCGAACAATCTTCTCAAGATTCCATATTGTGATAGCAGTTTCAAAATTTTGAAGCGTTTGACCTCTTTGTTGAAACTCATGACTGCATGCCTATGCCTTGGAGTCACCCCCCATATGAAAAGCTGATGGTCGTGTGACGGGTAGGAAGAAAAGAAAAAACGAGTATGGTAGAGGATAGAGGAAACCAAGGGAGAACAAACATACGAGATAAAAAAAATAAAACCGCATCTCATGATTTTTCAATGGGCTCAGGCTAATAGGGAAGATCACAAACATATTCGGGACAAGATAAGTGAGCAATCAATATCAACAAAACAACTTGTGACCCTTTCCGTCCACACAAAATCAACAGTATATTAAATGTTCAGAAACGAGACACACGGGGAAATCAAACATAGGTAATAATTTCAAGAATATCAAGAAACATACCTAAATAGCCTTGGTTGCAATTGCTCTCTTCCCACTTCCTCTGTGTTTCTCTCTAAAAATCCTCAGAACTCCTCCTCTTAAGACAATTCCACAGAATTTTTCCTATGCCTAAAATTCCTCTCTTCTATCCTTTTTATTAGCCTTCCATTTGATGGGAAAAAGGAAATCTTTTTCCTTTCCTGTCCTTTTTTTATTTTTATTTTTTTATTTTTTCAATCTTCCCATTCAAAGGCAATCCTTCCAATTTCAAATTCCCCACCAAAACCTTCCAACGAGAGTCCCACTTTCCTTAAACTCCAATGGTAAGTTTCCTTGCAAAAACATGAAAATTTTGAAGTTAAATAATTGAATGAATAGATAAATAAATAAATAAATTAGAAGACAATAAAACAATAATAAATAAATAAGTTAAGAAAAATAATATAAGAAGGAATATAATAAATAAAAATAAACGAGTGATTGATAATCATAAAACTAAAACTAAAAATAAAGATAAACAAATAAACAAAAAATGGGCCCCACGAGCCATGCAACCGTGCAAGTCATACAAAAAGTGAGTCTAAAAGTGCCTAATGGCCCAAGTGTGCCTAAGTGGGCCTAGAGCGGTGCCTAAAGGGTTAAGTGTGCCTAAAAACTATCCTAAAAATGAATGAAAAGTCTAAGTCTAAATTAGGGTTGTCAAGGGTCACAATAAGGGGTCAGATAATCCCTCGACCAAAATCTCTGAGGTGACTCAGAAAAAGGTAAGTTGTACGAGTAGTAATAGGCCACCAAGGGAACTATTGTGGAGCACTGAAAACGAATTTAAAGACACGTGCTAAAGGGACAAAATTAAGGGTCTACATGAGGAGTAAAAACCTAGGGCAATCAAGCGAACTAAAAAAAAAAAAATGAAGAAAATGGCGCATTGGAATGCATTATATAGGCGCTTGGGCTATTGGATGCAAGATTAGTGCTCGAGCTATTTGAGTGTTAGATATAACTTAAGGAGAGCTCAAGCACTTATATCGCATGAAGTAGTGTTGAAAGCAACTCATGGACACTTAAGCTCTTTGAGTGCTAGTATTGAGCGCTCAATCAATGAAAGGAGCATGTGAGCACTAAGATAAGCATTGAAGCTTGATAGAACAAATAGAATGAACAAAAGTGATTAAGAAAATCGTAGGGAAAAAAAAAACATAAACTCTTATAGGTTTAGAACATTTCTCTCATGCTTAACATTGAGAAATTGAAATTCTTACTAATAAGGCAAGTAAAAAGTGATATCAAAACAATGTCCTAAGAAGAGAACTTGGATAGACCAAAGGAAAGAAGATAGATAAAAAGTACAAATCCTTAAGTCTATACCCTTATGACTTTTAGTCAATTAGGTATATACCAAAGGACTTCCTAAGGAATTCAAACCTAATAGAATTCAGGGGTTTTGTGAAAATGTATGCCAATTGATGTTTCGTTGAGACAAACTCTAAATAAATAACCTTATCTTCAACTAAATCCCTAATAAAATGATGACGGATGTCTATGTGTTTAGTTCAAGAATGAAGAACAGGATTTTTGGAGATGTTAATGGCACTAGAGTTGTCACAATGGATACTCATAGTACTATGCTTAATACCATAATCAGTAAGCATTTGTTTCATCCAAAGGAGTTGGGTACAACAACTCCCTACAACAATGTATTCCGCTTTTGTAGTAGACAAAGATATTAAATTTTGCTTCTTACTTAGCCAAGTGACTAAACAATCCCCAACAAAGAAGCAAACACATAAAGTGTTTTTCCTATGCTTTATGTTTCCAACCCAATCTCCATCAAAATATCCAATAATAACACAAAAGGAACCACATGGATACCATAACCCATAATTTAAAGTCCCACTAATGTAAGGTAAGTGTGACTCTTTAGGATTTGCTTGGTACCTAGCATAAGTGTCCACACTAAAAGAAATGTTTGAACGACTCGCAATGAGATATAACAACCTTCTTACAATACTCCTATAAAGCTTTCACTCAAAATCCTTTCCAGACGTGTCAATGCAAAACTTAGTAGTAGTGCTCATGGGTGTCCTAGAGCACTTGGTGGATTGAAGGCCAAATTTCTTTACTAACTCCCTAGCATATTTAGACTAAGACTAAAAAATGTCATCTTTAAGTTGCCTAATCTACAATTCTAGGGAGAAATTGAGTCCACCTACCATGCTCATTTTGAACTCTTTTTTCATTTCCTTAGCAAAATTAAAGGCAAAGTCACTTGAGGTAGCTCCAAAAACTATATCATCAATATAAATTTGAGCCACAAATAATTTAGACTTAAACCTATGAATGAAAAGAGTTCCATCAACTCCCCTTCTCTCAAAACTCATACCAAGCTCTAGGAGCTTGTTTTAATCAATAGAGGGCTTTCTTTAACCTATGAACATGATTGAGGAATTTGGGATCTTCAAAACCCTTAGGTTGTTCAACATAAACTTCTTCACTAAGAATTCCATTTAAAAACGAATTCTTAACATCCATTTGAAATAGTTTCATTCTTAATAAGCATGCTATGGCTAGGAGGATTCTAATATTTTCTCAAAATCAATTCCCTCAATTTGGGAGTATCCTTGAGCTACTAGTCTAATTTTGTTTCTTTCAATAATCTCATTTTCATCTTACTTATTCTTAAATATCCACTTTGTACCCCTCTAAATTCGTAAACCTATATGATATAAAAATTTTAAGAATTACTAATAAAACTACTATAATAACCTTAGTCGTAACAACTCTCACAAATCGACTGATTTAAATTATAATTTAATTTGGAGAATTGGTAGCCTAACTTCCACAAAAACTAGAGTTAGAGTGCTTGAACGTGTCGGTTTAACCCCCGACAAGCTGCACGTGGATGTCAATATGTTGGCATATTGGCTAGCAATTTATTTAGTCACTTTGAAACTCAAATCAAATCTACAGTGGCACGAAAGCCTTTTGGAAACCTTTTATTTTATTTTTTACTTTTTTTATAAAAAAGAAAATTATATGTATATTTAAATTTCTTTTTCTGCGAAATATCTAAGAAAATTTTATTAAATTAATTTAAATTTTATATTTTATTTTCCCTCATCCTCCTCTACTCTCTCATCTGAGTCATTGGGTTGGAAAATGGAAGAAAATGTGTGGAATTGAGTGAAAAATTGGATAATATTATTAGACTTCGGAGTGGCGTGGAACACTCGTGCTTTCTTATTATAAAAGGGAAATCCCACTTATGTGAACAGGATCGATTGGGCCTTGAAGCAATGATTGTAAACTTAATTCAAGTCCATGCAATCCAATAAATTTCTATTTTTTTAAAATTATCTTTTAAATCTTGCAAAAATATATATATATATATATATATATATATTCTTTTACTCATTTTCTACTCCCTTTATAATATATTGATTTAATATATGATCTAAGTCATGGAGTAATAAATAATTTATATCTTCGATTAATCTTTAATTCCTTTATACTTTTGTTATTGGGACGTCATCTTAGGTTATGTCCTAGTTTTTCATTTGCACTACTGTCATTATAACAATGTTTTAGGTTGCATTTGAATTTATCTTAAGTTCCTTTAAACTTTTATTATTGTAATCTCGTTCTAGGTTCTATCTCAAATCCATTGGGAACCATTTTTAAAAAATTATTTTATATTTTAAAATAGTTTTTGTATTCATAAACAAGTTTAGTAAAAAATTTAGTGAAAAAGTCTTTCTGATAAATTATTTTTAAAATAGGATATTTTTAGAATAATTTTGAGGTATTTTTAAGTTTTTTAGAATATTCTCACAAATAATTTAAAATTTAGGAAGGTATGAGAATAAGCGAAATACCTTTCTTCATTCCTAAACCTATGATCTCTAATATATAAGTGAAAGAAACTTTCATATTCAATTAATTAACCAATCAATTAATACAAAAATAAATATGAGTTGATCTCAAACAATAGACAATCATATGATAAAGATAGATTATAAAATATGTATTAAATTAAATCAATTAAAAAATGATTTGATTATTTCTAAAAGATTACAACACTTCTTCAAAAGATTTCAAAAGAGGAAAAAATAATGATTTTAGATGATTTCTATTTAATTTAATTTATTTACAAAGAATACTTCAATTTATAAAAGTAAAAAAAATGATTTGATTTAGTTTTATTTACAAAAAAATCTTCAACATATTTTTATTTATGGGGTAATGTTTTTTAAATTATTTTTATTAAAAGAAATGATTCAATGCAATTTCTCAATCCAATTTGATTTTATTTACAAAAAAATAATTTTTACAACTCTTATTTGAAAATTTTATTTTTACAATTCTATTTACAAAAAAAAAAAAAAGTTTGATTTTATTTATAAAAAAAAAAAGTTTTAGGATTCAATTTTATTAAGAAAAATGATTTTTATATTTTATTAAGTATTGAAATCAATTTTTATTTACAAAAGAATAATTCCAATTATTTTAGTTTGATCATTAAGGAAAATGAATTCAGTTTTATTATTAAGAAAATGGTTTTAGTTTTTTTTTTTAAAGGAAAATGATTTTTATTTTTATTATTATTAAAAAAATCTTCTCAATATTCCTTAAAAAAATGTTTCAGTTTACATTAGAAAAAGAGTTCAATTAAGAAAAAAAACAAAATGTGATTTCAAATTTTATTTTATTTACAAGTTTGATGATTGAAAAAATATTTGAAAAATATTACTAATAAAATCAAACTGGCATGTAATACAAACAAACACAAATTAATAATAATAATAATAATAATAATAATAATGAATCAAAGGGCCTAAGTAAATCAATGTGGGAAACACAAACTGCAAAGCAAGAAAACAAGCCAAGTAATGACACGCTAACCCATAATCCAAACGGAGGTGAAAAAGTGAAATGAGACAAAAAAAATAGAAAGGGTATTGACTAAGACTTAAGAGGCCTACTTGTACGAACCAGTAATGTGGCCAATATGATGCAAGTTGTTGAAGGCACTGTCTGTGAATGCATGGACATACAGGGTGACGACGGGTCAAGACGAATTATATCATCCATTCAAAGTTATTGATATCTTAATTTAGTACATTGGGGCGATGGTATGTTGCTTTACTTTGTGATTTTTTTAATTATTGTATAACCATAATAGATTTATAACATAATATCTTTAATGTTTTAAGGTTATGCTTGATTTTCAAAAAAAAATACCCGAGAAAAGAAAAAAAAATTAATTAAAAAAATGATTTTTCCATATTTAATTTTTTTATAAAAAAATACAAAAAAATAAAATATAATTAAAATGAGTATAAAACTTATATATTTTATTAAATTATTTAATCTTTATATAGAAAAGTTGTATAAGTAAAAAAAAAAATTTGAAGTAATATATAAAAATAATTATTTAATCTGGATCGGGTTTTTAATTTTTTTTTTTTTTTTTGTAAGTTGAATACAATTTTTAAAATGAAGCAAAATATTACAAATCTGGCCTTAGATTTGATACCACAAATTTATGAGGAATCCCATTTGGTCTGTAGCTTATTCTCCCTTTTAGAACCAACAAGTGGACAGACATGCACCATTTCCGTTCGGCGTCAATCTCGCTTCAAAAGCAGCTCTCCTCCACCGGAGACAATGCACCTGAAATTGGAAAAGAGAAGTATAAATTTATTAGAAACTTATTATTCATCAACATTCTTTTATTGAAAATTAATTCCGACTTGAGAAGGACCCAATATTTTATTTCACATGTTTGTAAATTTCTACTCAAACCGAACTAAAGGAGTCTTAGGACCGGCAACTCAAACGGAGCCCATGTCCTCACACCCTCGCAGTGATGAATTGAAAGCAACGGTATTGTATAAATACCCACTATGAAGCTAGCTTAGCCAAGCATTGCATATCAATTAATCACATTATATCTTCAAGCTCAGACATTGTAATGTTTATTTATTTGTTTGTTTGTCTTCTTGTTGTATATTTCATGGAAGCAGTTTTATTGGGTTCATTTCTTCCTTCTTTGCAGGGAATCCATAATGGCAGGACCACCAAAGACGAGACGGCTATGGACCTGAGAAGAAGACGATAAGCTCAAATACTTTAAGACAGAATACCCCAATCTACCTTGGGGAGAGATGATAAAGCTGGCGAACCTGCAGGACAGGGATGAAAAGAGTTGTTCACATAGGTGGAATAACTATCTGTGCCCTGATATCAACAAAGGGGAATTCTCCCCACAGGAAGATGAACTCATCATCCATCTAAAGAGCCTTGGTGTGAGGTAATGAGCATCATCCTCATATTTTTCCATTATCATATGAGATGATGTGAAATGATAGTGTGGTGATCAGCTTGAGTCTGAGGTAGGAGTTCCTGTGTTGTGTTGCTTGCAGCTGGGCATCTATGGCAAAACATCCTCTTATTGAGCGGCGATCTCCTAATGCTATCAAGAACCGCTGGTACAACCCCTTGAAGAAGAGGCCTGCGACTATAAGTGACCCTAGGCGACCCCTTCCCTACCACGTGCAACACCTTCTCATGGATCATGATCATACTAGTGATCACTCCTTCTCGGAAGATGACACTGAGGCTTGGGTATCTTCTTGGATTACCGACGATGATCTAAATCCAATTGGTTCGATTCCTGAACACACCAGCTGAAGAAATTGCCAAGTTAAGGGTAATGAAAATCCTCAGTACATGCCTTTGAACTTAGGGATAATGAGAGTGCAAAGTACATGTCTGAGTGTCCTCTATATATATATATATATATATATACGTTTGCTGCCAAATTAAGCATCATCTTCTCCATGCAGCTTATAATAAAGCTGTGTGTATTGCATTATGCTGAGGGTTTTGTAGGTTGATTTCTGAGTATTGAGCACTGTTCTCATGTGCTAATACTAAATCCCTCTCATCATCATCTACTGCATGGACTCCATACTTCAATCTTCTTACCTTAACTATTAATTGACTCCCACCATTTCAATGGGTTTATGTGTGAAAGTCAAAATTTAACTATTATTATTCTTCCATGCCTGAAAATTTAACTATATAAAGATAAGTCAAAATAGCTTAAATTACTTTTAATCATTTATAATTTTCAAAAGAATAGTGTACCAGAAATTGAAAGGCAACCATCACTCCTCACTCTCATTAAAGCACTATTGTTCTAAATATTCAACTCTTTTGATCTAACCTTTAATCACATAATTCAACCTTAGAGTGTATATGTTCTAAATCTTTTTAATTAGGTTTCATTTTTCTTGTCTAAAAATTAAAAGGACTAATACAGCATAACTAATTAATATAAAGTCAACTGGTTTACACATCTATCATCCAATCTCCCACCAAGATTTTCAAATTATATCAGTTCTAGGGCAGGCTATTTCAGTTGCCTTGCACAAAGCTTGCACCGAGAGACAATAATATTTATTCCGCAGGAGATCGTTTTGATTGGCATAAGACCCCACTTTTGTCTTCTTCCTATCTTGATTGTCGTCAATTGGCCAATGTGTCCTTGGCTCAACTATTCTTTACATTATTATCTAAAAAACACCTATTAGGAAAAAAACAATCTCACCCATAATAGTTGGTTTCACTTATTTTCTTTAAGACAACTGTTTTAAAAAATAATGGGATAAATTTGAAAAATAATTAAACAAATATATATATATATATATTATAAAATTTATTTTTAAAAAATATTTGAAAACATAGAAAATGAGTTGAAACTATTCTAAATTCGTAAATAAGTTTTTGCTCTCATAAGCATAAATAAGTATAACATTTAAATTTATTTTCAAAAATTATTTTTTGAGAATAATTTTCAAAAACCTTCCCAAGAAAACCCTATTTCTTCCAAACTATGTTTCGTTATCTTGAATCCTCAACTCCATGGACTTGGTTTGCATGCAAGATACGCTACTAAGATGCTCTCTAGTC
Source organism: Vitis hybrid cultivar (assembly GCA_022058775.1). NCBI lineage: Eukaryota > Viridiplantae > Streptophyta > Magnoliopsida > Vitales > Vitaceae > Vitis > Vitis hybrid cultivar. The sequence goes on from JAJJMF010000154.1 coordinate 259,974, forward strand.
TTCCTAATCCTCAAGCACTCAATTTTAATTCCTACTTTTTTCTTCCTATTTATTTAAATTGCTTCAACTTTTCTAAAAATGTTGAAGGGGAAGAACAAACCTTTCAAGACTCAGAAATGTTTAGAGGTTGTTTTATTTTTGGGTTCATAGCAAACCAATTGATTTTTCACTTCTTAATTATTTTGTCCAAATATCATTTTTTTTTTTTTTTTGCGGAGGGATAGAAGGCATAATTATTTGTTTAAGCTTTGTGAATATGATGTATGAATTTTTTTTCATCTGTTTTTCTAATTTGATTTGTGGAAAGTTTACTAGAACAATAAATCTAAGAGAAGCCTAACCTTCCCCAACTATATATGTCCTCAAGTCACTTTGGCTACAATGTTCTAATCCAAATTTGGAAGGTTTTAAACAAATTTCAGCAAGTTGTAAATCCAAATAGGTCTTGATTGGTTGGACTTCTAAGAAATCAAAAACAGATTTTTAGGCTTAATAAGAGTTCCATGCTTTAGCTAATTTTGTTTAAAGAGTTTATAGCTCAAAAAGAAAAAAAAATGTTTAATATGAAAGCCAAGAAAATATTGGTTTTTATGGAAGTTCTATTTTGACTTATACGTCTAAGAAGTTCTTTCGTGCGAACTAAAACTTTCAAAATATCGATGATCTCAATTTAAAAAGCTTTTAGCTTCCTTATCCCATTTAGTAGGTGTTCTTTTGAGTTTTTGATTCCCAAACCCCTTTGCCTTGTTCTTGCATCTAATGCTATCAATAATTCGCCTACTCATTCATACATTTATGTATTACTTTAATATACATTATTGGTTAATTTACTAAAAATTCAAGTTTTTGATATGATGAATCATTTTATTTTTCAGGGGTTAAAATTATTTTTCTTCTTTAGTTCATATATATATGAGATTAATATTTAAAAAGTTAAAACTCTTCCATAAATTTAAGAAAAAACATCCCCACATGGATACATAGATGGATAGACATTTTAATATATATATAAAATAAAAAAGACGAGTTTTCTTTGAACTAAGAGAGATGAAGATAATGGAGTGTGTAAAAAGGTAAGGTCAAATAAACAGTATGGTCCAAATACAATTCCCATTTTTAAGCCATGATAGAAGTTTATTTATTATTAATAAACTTTCATAATATCAAAATTACCCTTTTAAAAGTATGAATCTGGCTCCATTTGAGATCATTTTTTCTTTACTTTAAAAAAATTCATAATTTTTAAAGGAGAATTTCAGAATAATAAAAGTTTTATTAAACATAATATAAATATTTCATATATATAAGTTAAAATAGAACTTTTATAAGAAGTAAAATTTTAGTACTTTTATATTAAGCTCTCCTAAAATATATAAGCTTTTAATGAAAAACCATATAAGCAAGCATAGAAACTTTAATTAAATTGAAAAAAAAAAAGGTCTTTAAGTTTTTAGAGGTCAATTCAAATAAAGTTTTCAACTTCCATTACATAGTTAAAACCAAAAGAAATAAACTAAGTCGAATAAAAACCTATATGAAAGTGATTGGGGGATATTACAAGCAAGCGTTTTTTACTACTTATAAATATAAGGAGTTTGACAACATTTTAGAAATCATTTTCAAATTTTTTAAAAATCACTTTAAATCATTTTTTTATTAGCACTAAATAGTATTTCTAGTAAAATTATCTTTCTACTATCTAATATATTATTATTATAAACACTATTCAAAGCATTTTAACGGTTTAGATCCAAATACTAACGATTCTTCATAGAAACCCTTTTTTATGGAAGCCTTACCAATAGAAAATATGTCATGTACTAAAATCACTTTTATTATAATCACTCCTAATCATACCCTAATGCCCATAAGTAGTTCGCATGATTAATACTATGTGAATCCAAGAAGAATAAGTTCTTAAGATTATACTTAATTGGTTCTTGGAATTAATGTATGAAGGAAAGAAAAAATATAGTAAGAAAAATGTTTCCTTGTGTTTGGTTTTATGATGAAAAATACAAAGGAAAATAAAATATAATTAAAATTAATAAAAACAACTTTTACATTTTCAAGTTATTTAATCTTCATATGGAAGGAAAATTAAGTTAAACGAGTTTGAAGTAGCCTATAAAAATAATTTATTAACTTTATTTTATTACCTTCTACTTTTACTCCTTATTTTCCTTCCCACACATTTCCTCTCAAATTTTCTAGAACCAAATAGAGCCTAAAGATCCAAGTCTAGCCTATGATTTTGAGTCAAATCCATTAGTAAAAAGCCATTAAAAGTATGACATAATGTAATTATAAATGGTTTTTATTAATATGATCTATATTATGATTTGGATTTTTCATTCACTATCCTATTTATGTATTATGTATGTTGAAAATTCAAGTATTTATCATTGGAATTATATATGATTTATGTGTATGATGAGTTGTACAAAAGATCCAAATCATACAATCTTTTCTCCTTTTGAGTTCATTGGATATCCAACGGTTATCATGGGCAAATCCGAGAATGATGAAATCAATTTCACGATGTACGGGTCTTTTACAATTTGTTCTATTTTAGAGAGGAGGTCCCTTTGGGAAATTAGATTGACCGATTCGGCTAAGTCAACCATTAGAAGGCACTCGACCTTACCATTACAAGTTGATGAAATGTTCACAACTAGTTCATGAACTTGAGTTATCCTTTTGGGGTAGTAGTGTAATACCTATTAATTGGTGAGATGACTTGTCTTTGTCACGAGGATAGGTTTTTAATGATGAATACACTAGTGTGTATGATTACATATTAGATAGAACCTATAATAAGTCATGATCTTGGTTATCGAATAGTCATGACTTCACTAAGCTACTATGATGCATAAACTTTCAACCTTAAGAAAATATTGAACTAGTATATTGAAGTCTTCAATGGCTTTGACCTATGGGTGAAACCCTAAAGTGGTCATATATTTTCTATGGATTGAATCATTGTTGATTAAGACAAGTAATGATAGATATTGTCAAGATAGGCATTGTGACATTTCATTGATTTGGGACAAAGTGTCATGTTGGATGATCCTAAGAACATATGATCATGAAATTTGTAGCCTTAGTAATTTCATAAGTGGAATTTGACATATACTTTTAAAGAGTTAAGAGTATGTCAATTAATCATATAATAAGAGGATTTGAGACTCAAGGTCCATAGAGATAATCTTGAGAGGTTGATAGCACTCACATTGTTATATTACAAACATCAATTAATAAGGAGTTTGCATGCAATCATTAGCAAGTCACAAATCCTAACTTTGTCTCATTGTAGTATTATAAGATACTAGAGTGTAGTTTACTCTCTATAATAAGATGTGGAGTCAACTTTAGAATTAGATTTTGAGGAAGCAAGTATTTTCTTATAGATTCTAATGGTCCCTACTCAAGCTCATACTCCTTTGTGGCATATTATTTGAGGGATATTTGGGTTTCTTATTCATATGTATATATAAAAATATTTTGGTAAATATGCAATATTGCATAAGAGCTTATGAATGATTTTTGGATTAGGCTAATTCATTGATTAGAGCTCATTAGAGCTTATTAGAGCTATTAATTAATTATGGCCCAATGAGTTAAATTAAGTGACTCAAGTTTAAGATGAAATTAAGTCACTTAAACCCACATGTAAGTCTATATAAGCCCTTTTAGGGGTTTAGTGTTAGACATTTAATCATTTTATCTTCTAAAAAAATAACCCTTGTTTTCATTCCCATGGAGACAATTCCACCATTCTCAAGTGTCAAGATCTAGGTGAGAACAAGATTGCAAGGTTTTGGAGATCTGCATCATCCTCTTCATCAACTAGAACTAATTTGGGAAGATCTATATCATAGATAATGCTTTTTAAGCACCTAGATCTAGAGTCTTATTGTTTCTAATGCTTTCATTATCTAGATTTTGTATACCTAGAAAGATAGTTGCATGCATGACGACCCAGGCTTGGAATAGATTTTTCCAAATATTTCACAGTTGGTATTAGAACCCTAAGTTAGGCAAAAGTATGTTAGAACCTTTTAGGGTGTGTTCACCTTTATTTTTCAAGGTTTCTTATTTATCTCGTGACACTAAGGATAAATGTAAGTATGTTTAGTGATTGTTTAGATGACATTTTTGTTAATCTTTTTCTCTAGACCGGCTTGTAAAGTCTTGAAGATGATAGTGTTCCTCCCATCCCAGCTATGTCTGATATGCCCCGAAAAACAACACTAGGCACTCCATTGGACATAGATGCTTGTACATAATATCAACCATTCCAAATGTTACAAAGCTAAAACTAATAAAGAAAACCCTAGGCCTATTTGGTAACTACTTTTTAAAACAATTTTTAGAACAAATAACCAAGAAACATGTTTAATAACTAGAAATAGAAAGCATAGTGGTTTAAGAGAACATCTTTTAGGCTTTATTTGAAAAGTATTTTAAACAATAGTTCTAAAAAACAAATTTTGAGAACGATTTATGAAAATTATTATATGGTATTTCATATAACAAAAGTCTGTTTGAAAACTTGAAATGATTTTTTTTTATCTATTTTCTATATTTTTAAATATACTTTAAATATCATTCTTCATATTTATATTATTATTTTTCAAAATAGTCATAAAAAAAAAATGAAAACAAGTGAAAACAACTAAAAAATGTTTTATGAAAATACCATATTTCTATTTTTAAGAATAGAAAACCGTTTTTTATTTTTCTAATTGTCAAACATATTTTCTTGTTTTTTTGTCTTGGAGAACATATATTTATTTTCTAAAACAGTTGTCAAAGAGTGCCAATTGTTTTTGGTTGTTTTCATTCTAATGATTGCTTTAAAAAATAATTATATAAATATAAAGAATGATTAAAAATAAAACACTACATATATAAAATTTATTTTTAAAAACATGGAAAATAGATTAAGAATATTTTAATTTACAAATATACTTTTGTTAAAAAAAAATAAAATATTATTCTTAAAAACTGTTTTTAAAAATACTTCCTGAATATAACACTTGTTTTACCATTACTATAGTAGCATTCTCTTCATCCACAATCGAGATGTTTAAGGTCTTGAAAAGGAATTCATTGTATGCCGCATTATCGACAAATATATGCGCAGAAGAACCTCTCAATCCTTATGCAACTTTTGGTTTTTCCGGTAGGCAGTATGTCTCGTTTAAGCACCACTGCAACTTCACTTCCTGGGACATGGAAAATAGTGGTCATGAATTCACTTGGAAACAGGCCTGAATTCACCATAAATAGTAGCTCAAATTATCAGAGGGAAGTTTGAAGAGTTGAAGAAGATGGTGAACCTGAAGTTGAGTGGCCAGGTTGAACCATTTTGGATAAGAGCTCTTGCATTGGTCGCCCAGTGGAGTATAATTGCACTGGCGTGAACTCCAATTCTGCCACAAGGTTTTCTCCCTTGATTGGTAAGTTGTAGTCCCCAAATTTCAATTCGGATAATGCTCCTTTCTTTGATTTGAAGTTCTATGCGTGACCAAATTTGCATCAATATTCATTTGGAAAAATGTCAACCCTAAATCCTGAACCCTAAACCCAATCCAATATAAAAGAGATGAAATCCAAGCATTGGGAAAGAGAAATTAATGTCTTCAATTCAAAACCAGTTTTAATGGTTGAGGCTTTGAGTCAAGTTTCAACTCATACCTTCCACTTCCAAGAACCTGTTAGAAAAAAGTTAGAACCAGTTCGAAGAGAGGTGAAATCCAAACATTGAAAAAAGCAAATATGCCTACAGTTTAAAACCAATTCTAATGGTTTATCATTTTGATGCAGCTACCAAACCGAAAAGCATAACCAATCAAGTTGCACTATATATATTGTCCCTTTGTTTATATTTGCTCTTGTTATTTTGTGTCTTGGTTCATTGTTTGTACCATTATCTAATGATTTAGATTTTATCATACGCTTTGAACAAGAGGCTAAATTTGATAGTAATAGAGTTGGTACCTTAGTTTTTTCCTTATCAGTAATAAATAAATAAGAAATAAAATAAAACATGAACCCTAAATCGATTTTAGTACTAACGAGTAATGAAACATGTTTTGGAAAAATGTCCCTCAATCCAATATATTTTAAACAAAAATGGGAATATGTCTATATACAGTTCAAAACTGTTCCTAATGATTAATTATTTAAAAAAAATCATAAATAAATCCTAAATCCTAAATCATAATCCTAATCGTTACAATATTAAAGATTTATGAAATTCAAACATTGGAAAAAGGGATACGCTTGCGGCTCAAAACCATTATTAATGGTTGATACAATAGTAGAAAGTGATGAATCCAAAAATTGTAAAATAATAATAATAATAATAAAGGAATTTGCCAACAATTTCTTGGTTGTTTTTGGCTTCTAAGCTAGCCAAAGTTTAGCACTATAGGAAGTAACACTTTTACTCATGTAAGTACGACTAAAAAAAGGTAAAATTCAACAAAAGTATATGGTAATTTCTGCGATAAAAGTGATGACAAATTAGGTATTATCATCAGACCAAATTTCATTTATTATACAGAGAAAGCTTCATAATATTGGTGTCATTGGAGTTTAGGGTTTAGGGCATAGGCTTTATTAATGCAAGTTTGGTATGCATTACTCGATTATGCATAAAAAAATAAAAATAAATAAAACTAAAAATAAAAACCCTTAGGAGAATAACATGAGCAATCCATCTTGCTTCATCAAACTCAAAAATCTTTCATCCACCAAATGATATATTGTGTCTTACTATGGGTCTATTTGGGAGTCATTCTCAAAAAAAATACTTTTAATAAAAAAAATTAGGTGTTTAGTAAAATTTTAAAGATCATTTTTAAAAATTTAAAGATTGAAGTGATTCTTGGAGCAACACTTAATATCTTTTGGTATGGGACTAGAAGGTTTTATTATTTAAATAAGGTTATTAACTTATCGAATATTCATTTATTAAGGTTTTACTCTAATTGGAAAATCGATTCCAAATATGATAAGGTAGTTCTAAATCTTTCAAAAATCCGCAACATATTTTGAGTGTAGCAATCAACTTAATGAGTGAGGCTTTTAATTTTATTATTTGCCATTAGTTATTTAGCCATAAGTGAGATTTTGAAAAAACTAATATGGGGCTTGCAAACTCCACAACTTGTTTTCTTAAACATGAAGTGGAACTTGATGCAATTTTCTTGAGAGGAAGAGGACTATGCAACCTATTTAAAGATCTTAGACTCTTAAATGGTTGGGAAGTTAGTGGTCTTTAGGATCTCAGGATGATCTAAAGGGCCATGATAAAGTGTTAAGAACTTATTGGAAAGTTGAAGAGTATGAATAGGACTACAAGGAGAAGGAATATTAGCAAGAAGCAATTTTTTTTGCTTCTTCTTCCAACTCTACCTTAATACTCCAAGGGAGTTTTCTGGTACTTAAATTGTTAGATGACTCCTTAGAATGCTCTAAAGACCTCTAACATTTCTTAGAAGATTAGGTAAATTTGGAGGTCTAAGTTGCCTTTTCATGAGGGGCTATGATTTCATGAATCCTATGAAAATTCATGAGTAAGGAAATTATGAATTGGGTTGTTTTCTTCTTTAATATATTCCATCTAAAAATAGAAAATGTTTAGAATTTCTTGCTCTCTTTGCAAAACTAATTTTGTTGTTTTGTAATCAACATGAACTAAAAACTTTTTATTTAAAAGATCATCTTGAAATTTTGAGATGTACAAACAATGCTTAAATTTTCTTTTTATGTTAGTGTTATAATTGAGTTAGGCTTTGTTCCAAGTCCCTGAGGTGAACTGATCTAATCTTTTCTTATCACTATCCTTTTGCTTAAGAATCCCACCATACCTTATTTATGAAGCATCTACCTCAATAATCTTAAAGGCTTCAAGATTAGCTAAGTTAAGGCATGACAAGGTCCTAACTTTGTCTTAATGGTGCAAAATATGACTTATGTCCTTGATAAATTCTGGAATATAATTGAGGTTTCTTAAGAAATGTTGTAATTGCTTTTTATCGCTAAGAAACTTATCAGCAAATTGAATTGTTTTTTGAAAGAAGTTATAGTCCCTTGATAAATATGATAACTTAATAATCTAATCTTAGGTGGCATTTGTTTTTTTACTTAATTCTAAATAGAACTTTAATGCTTAATAGTGTTAAGTATCAAAGTGTTTGTTTTTTTAATATTTTATTTCTATTAAACATAAAAAGTAAAGAAAAACCAACATGTTACTTTTTCTATTTAGAAAAAAACCAAATATTTTGACTTTTTCTATTCAACAAAAAGTTTATAATAAGTCATGAAAAAGTAAAAAAACAAACAACCTAAAATTTAAAAACAAATTGCTTTCAGTAAAAAGTTAAAAAAAAAAAAAAAAAGCAAACGCCCTCTTAGTCTAGAAAAGATTGATCTTAAAGGCTATAAACTTAAATCATTTTCCTTGATAATTTGGATGAACTTATTAAAATGTTTCTAATGTTCTTCTATGGATGAAACAAATATTAAAACATCATCAATATAAACAATAAGAATTTCTATATATATATATATATAGAAGTAGAGAAACATACCAGCAAGTTCAAGCAGAGGAAAATCAGAGCTAGGAACAAAGAAACCAGAGACTTGAAGAGTAATTTCTTCAGTGGGAGAAGTCATTAAAAGCCCAACAAAAGGCCCACTTCTCTCATTCACTCTCTCCACAACCCCATGCAGATGGTGGCTCAGCTTCAGCTGCACTGTCTCCTTCACCATCACCAGCAATCCCACCAGATCAACGGCTCACAGCCCCCATCTCTACCCACCCATTACTCCTCCCCGCCCTCCACTCATCCAACTCCCTGCTGCTGATGGTGATCGGACGGCTGTAGAGGGTCCTGGGAAGTGGTAGAGAGTGAAGACTGGAGGGAAAGTTGGAGGGCTGTGATTGGTGGGTGTGGGAATGGGTGTGCGACATGGGATTTTTTAACATTGTCCATGTGACGTGTTGGCAAACACGTGCATTCGCTGTTCCATCACGTGACTTTATAATTGTGATATCCCATATCGGATAGGGGAGAAAGTTCCTAATACTATTCATGTAAATGTTTTTCTTAACTAAGTAAACGTGTTTTAAAGTCGTAAGGGTCCATTTGAATTCAAAGCGGACAATATCTACATACGATAGGGAGTGAGTCGTTACAAATGGTATCAGAGCCGATCCCCGACCCTAGTGTAGGAGTTTGTTTGGCCTCGTAAGGGTTGTCTGTATGAGGGGGTGTTTGTGATGTCCCACATCGAATACGGGAGAAAGTTTTAGATCCTATATATGTAGAGGATTCATTTTAAAGCTATGGGAACCCCTTTGGGTTCAAAACGGACAATATCTATGTGGATAAATATAAATACTTTTAACATTTTTTTAATGAAATAAATTTTACTCGTGGGATATACAAAAATTCAAAAAAATATTTTTGCCCTAAATATATATATATATATTTCACATTGGTTTGGCATGTTGGAGAAGTGTTTTAAAAAACGATCTTGAAAAATAACTTTTAAAAATTGTTATCTTAAACTTGAAGAGCATGTTTTATCGTGTAAAAGTAGAAAATTGTTTTATCATTGTTTTCTAAAAACAATTTTTAAAATTAAAGTAAAAAAGAGAAGAATTTTTAGATAACAAATAAAAGTTGTTTTCAACTGTTTTAAAAACAAAAAGAAAATATAGAAAAAAATTTAAAACTCATAAAAGAACAAATAAAATTGAACTTGAAATTGTTTCCTTTCCCTCTCCATAGTTTAATAATGATACCATAAATCTTAAAATATAATTTCTCTTTAAATTACACATACTTCTCTAAATCTCTTTTATTTTTTCTAAAATTTTTCATTAAACAAATAAATTTCACATCAAATTGCAGCAAATAAAATTTATTAATTTTCAAAAATAATTTGAAACTCAAAAATCAGATTTATATATATTTATACATTTTTTTATTAGGTAAATAAATTACAAATTAAGAAATATGTTTTGGATTCATTAACGATTTTAGTAATTTAAAATAAATAAAAAAATCAAATGGTGAACTACATAATACTAAAAATTTATGGACAAAAAAAGGTTTAAATTTATTATTTCCTTTTTACATACAATCATTATTTTTCTATTTTCTTTACTAAGCAAACGAACTCCAAATTAAACACGACTTAATGTGTTGAATTCATTCATGAGTCTAATAATAATTTTTTTTAAAAAAACTTAAAACTTAAACAATGATCCAATCAAAATCATAAATTTATGGACATAAATTTGTCTAAAATAACTATTATTTTTCTTTTACATAAAATCATTATTATTATTTAACCAAACAAATAAGCTTCAAATTAAAATAAAATAAAATAAAAACTTAATATATTGGATTCATTGACAAGCTTAGTAATTTTTAAAAATAATTTGAAACTCAAATAATAAACTCATAAATAGTATAAATTTATGAATAAAAAATTGATTCATAATGATTTTATTATTTTTTTCATGCATATAATTATATTTTTATAAATTTTATTTAAATCAAGTGATACTTTGTATTTAATTTATTAATGGATTTAACAATTTTTAAAAATAATTTGGAACTCAAAAAATAAATCTAATCATTAAAAAAAAAAACATATCAAAACTAATATATTATGAGTCATAACTTTAATGTTTCTCCAATAAATACAAATATGTATTTTGAATTTAGGTAAATAGATTATAAATTAAACAAGACATAATTAATAATTTAAAATTTTTAATGAATTTTTTAATTTTTAAGAATAATTTTGAATTAAAAAAATAATCTAATTAATTACCAATTAAACAAAAAAAAAATTCTAGAATCTTATATAAATGAAATGAAAAACTTAACTCATTTACTTATTAAAAATATTAAACTTTATTCATTATTCATTTTAAATACCCTTATGTTTCTAACATACACTAAAATAATATATTTTTTATAAAAATATAATTTATGATTTTATTATAATATTATTATTCATATTTTACTAAAAATTATTTTTTAATTTATTTGTAATTACAAAACTATTTTCACCTTTAATAAGTCCTTAATTAAATTAAATTTATATTATATAAATTGAATTTGTAATGCTTTTATAAAACTTAAACAAAAAAAATTATTTTCAAAAAACAACTTATCTAAATAAGTTTTTTAATTTTTATTTTTAAATATTGTTTTTATAAACAACTTATCAAACACTCTTATTTTTATAAAACACTATAAAATTATTTTATGTTCTTTAACTTAAAAATAATTTTTTTTTTAAAAACAAGTTTAAAAAATTATGACCCAATGGGACTCAAATATTTGAAACCTCTTTTCCATATTTTTAAATATAACTTTTATTTGTAATATTGTGTTTTTAATCATTCATCGTATTTATATAATTATTTTTTAAAATAATTGAAAATAATTTTTAAAAAAATGTTCTCAAAACATATGTTATGTATATTTTTGAAAACAGAGAACTTATTTTTAATTTTCAAAGATATTTTCTCATTTTTTTATTCTAAAAAACATAAACCATTTTTTATAGCTCTTAACATACAAACCCTTAATATTTTAAAAATAAAGCTTCCTCTTTTATTTAGGAATTATTTTATCCTTTAAATATCTATTAATATTGATTATTATCAAAATTATATTTTCTTGCTTATTTCTTTCTCTTAATCATGATTTCAAAATGTTGGTGGGTGATTGGATGATAGATGTGTAAACCAGTTGACTTTTATCTTAATTAGTTATGTTGTATTAGTCCTTTTAAGTTTTAGACAAGAAAAATAAAACCTAATTAAAAAGATTTAGAACGTATATATATACTCTGAGGTTGAATTATGTGATTAAGGGTCATTTCAAAAGAGTTGAAGTAAGAAAATTGGAGTATGGAGTTGATGCAATAGATGATGAGAGGATTTAGCATTATCATCATATGAGAATACTGTCAATACTCAGAAATCAACCTACAAACCCTCAGCATAATACAAAACACACCTTGAGTCTGTGGTAGGAGTTCCTGTGTTGTGTTGCAGCTGGGCATCTATGGCAAAGTATCATCTACCTGACCGATCTGCTAATGTTATCAAGAACGGCTGGAACAACCACTTGAAGAAGAGGCCTGCGACTACAAGTGACCTTAAGTGACACCTTCTCTACCTTGAGAGACACATTCTCATGGATATGATGAGACTAGTTATCACTCCGGGGAGATGACCTTGAGGCTTTGATGGCCGAGTTTGCTTCTTTGATCACCTACGTGATCCAAATGCAATTAGTTCAATTCCTGAACACATGACCAGCTAAAGAAATCGCCAAATTAAGGATAAATGAGAGTCCTAAGTACATATATTTGAAATTAGCGATAATGAGAATCCCAAGTACATGCCTTAACTACATGTCTTTGAAATTAGGAATAATGAGAGTGATCACTGGTCTCATCATCCATGGGAAGGTCCCGCTCATGGTAGAGAAGGTGTTGCTCAAGGTAACTTGTATTTGCAAACCTCGGTAGAGAAGGTGTTGCTCAAGGTACCTTGTAAACGCAAGCCCTATTCTTCAAATGGTCGGTCCATCGTTCTTGATAGCATTAGTGTTTAGCCCTGGAAGATGATTTTTTGCAATAAATGCTCATCTGCAACACAACACAACACAAGAAGTCCTACCTCAAAACTCAAATTGATCACCACACTATCATAATGGAAAAATATGAGGATGATTCTCATTATCTATTCATGATTGTTGGATTCTCAATCCACATATCTTTACAAAATGGGTAAACACTTGAGAACAAAACGAAAAAACACATTAGAGCAAAATTTTCATTTCAGCTATGTTTGGTTTTCATAAATTTTGAGGGAAAATGAAAAAAAAAAAAAAGGATAAAAAAGTGAAAAGAAAGAAAAATTAAAAGAAAATAAAAAATAGAATTAAAAATAATAAATTATTTTTATTTACTATATTAAATTTATTTTATTTATTTTAACTCATCAATATAAACATTAAATAATTTTAAAATACATAAGTTTTTAACTAATATTTAATTTTTTTTATAGGACAAAACAAAATCATTTTCCTTAATTTTTTTTTTCTTCCCTTTCAACTTTACGGAACCAAACATAACTTTCATCTTCCAAAGACAATCCAAATAATTCCGATATTTCATACAAATATCCCTCTTTAATTCATGTAAATTATGTCATCAACAACTAATTTCTAAATTTTACTCTACCATTATTCCCACTAAAATCAATCCAAATATTCACATATTCACCAACAAATTAAAGCCTCAACCAACCATCACAATGATAAGTAGATCCAGTGTTTAACAACATCCACAAATTTTTCTCCGAAAAATTTTTGGGAATAAATCACCCTACCAAAATCCGAAAATCCAGCCATTGGATTCGGAATCCGACTCCGTAGTGATGCTGATCTCGACGAATTGAACTCCCTCTCAAAATTTGATACAGATCAGAGCAGGTTTGGAGGCTCGAAATGCTGGCTTTCCGTCATGGAGAACGGGAACCCACGACCCTCCACTGCATCTCCATTTCTATTGCTCTCTCATCCTGGCAGTGGCTTCCACGCCACCGTGGTGCCCACTCCCCTAGATATCTATTATAACTAAAACTATTAAGGAAATTATATGTTAGTTATTGTATGATTATCTTGACATAATTAGCTGATTGTATAGGAGCATAATTAGCCTTATATTTCTGATTCTGTAGCTATAATTTAGGAGAAGATTAGATCAAACATGTGTATATATATACTACATTCTGTTAATGAGAAAAGTATCCAATTTGAAGCCAATCTCTTTATTCTTGTTATGGTATCAGAGCAAGAACAACAAACCACCATGGCTGGCAGTCAGAAGGCTTCTGGATCAGAAAACAAGACCATCGATCCTTCACATCCCCTCTATATTCATCATTCAGATCAACTAGGCCATGTTTTGGTGCCCATCAAATTAAATGGGGTCAACTATCAATCATGGAGCAAAGCAGTTATTCATGTCCTTACTGCCAAGAAGAAGATCGGCTTCGTCGATGGGACAGTTGAAGAACCATCGCAGGAAGATGAACCCTTTATGTTTGAATAGTGGAATCAATGCAACAACATGATACTTTCTTGGCTAACTCATGTTGTTGAATCAGACATTGCTGAAGGAATTATCCATGCTAAAACAGCACGCGAAGTGTGGCTTGATTTACGCGACCAGTTTTCTCAAAAGAATGCTCCAGCGGTTTTTCAAATACAGAAATCAATCGCCACCATGTCGCAAGGATTGATGACAGTAGCTGCATATTTTACAAAGATCAAAGCCTTATGGGACGAGCTTGAGACATACCGTTCCCCGCTGACCTACAACCAACGGCAAGCACATCTCGAGCAAAGGGAGGAAAACCGTCTTATGCAATTTCTAATGGGTTTGAATGAGTCATATAAGGCAGTGAGATCCAATATTTTGATGATGTCGCCATTGCCCAATGTCCGTCAAGCATACTCTTTAATTGTCCAGGAAGAGATGCAACGACAAGTTTCTTCTGAGCCAACCGAGAATTTCTCAATAGCTGCCGCAGTCCCGGGAAAAGGAGGTAATCCAAGACAGAAAATGTGTGACCATTGTAACAGATCCGGACATACCATAGATGAATGTCGGACTCTTAAATTTCATTGTAAGTTCTGTGATAAAAGAGGTCACACGGAGAATAGATGCCGACTGAAAAATGGGAGCAATAACAAAACGGGACAATTCCGAGGACAACGTCCTTTTGGTCGTGGGAATCAGCCCTCAGCAAACGCGACAGAATCCCAGGAAATGTCTGATTCGACTTCTTCTAGTACAGTCCAGGGGTTCACTACAGAACAAATACAACAGTTGGCTCAAGCAATTCGTGCATTAAATCACAGTAATTCCGGTAATATTGACGCATATGCAAATGCTGCAGGTTTGATTCCATCAACTCTTGTGTCTGTTAATTCTAGTAGTACAAGTTCTTGGATTTTGGATACAGGTGCCACGGATCACATCGTTTCCCACATGTCTCTTTTCACTGATCTCAAACCTTCTAATGTCACAACTGTTAATTTACCAAATGGTGCAGCATCACCAATAACACACACTGGCACCGTTATTTTTGATTCCCAATTGACCCTTAAAGATGTTTTATGTGTCCCATCCTTTAACTTGAATTTAATTTCGGCTAGCAAACTCGCAAAAGATCAGAATTGCTGCATCATATTCTTTCCTGACTATTGTATTTTGCAGGACTTGGTTTCGGGGAAGATGATTGGCTCGGGTAAACAGCGTGGTGGTCTATACTACATGCATCCATCAACAAATAAATCGGTTGTCTTTCATGTTTCTCAACCGTCTGACTTATGGCATTTACTCCTGGGTCATCCCTCTTTTTCTCGTTTTAAATTATTATCACATTTGCTTCCAGATATTCATAAAGAATTAGGAAATCATTGTCCAATTTGCCCACAGGCTAAGCAGACACGCTTGCCCTTTCCCAAAAGTTCAATAACTACAAAATTTCCTTTTTCTCTTTTACATTGTGATATCTGGGGTCCTCACAAAATTCCTGCACATACTGGTTCACGTTATTTCCTTACAATTGTTGACGATTTTTCTCGTTGCACATGGATTTTCCTTATGCATCATAAGTCAGAAACACAATCTTTGTTAACTAATTTTGTGCAATTCGTCAAAACTCAATTCCACACAGATGTTCAAACGGTAAGAATGGATAATGGCACAGAATTTATTCCTCTTCACATCTTTCTTCAAAATAAAGGAATCGAACTTCAAACCTCTTGCATTTACACTCCGCAACAAAACGGAGTTGTAGAACGCAAACATCGACACATTTTAAATGTTGCCCGTTCTCTCATGTTTCAATCAAATGTCCCACTTGAGTTTTGGGGGGAATGTGTTTTAACAGCCGTTTATCTGATAAACCGCATTCCGACTCCATTGCTCTCAAACAAATCACCATTCGAGGTCTTATATAATCGGCCTCCTTCACTCACACATTTGCGAGTTTTTGGTTGTGAATGCTATGTAACCAATGTTCACCCCAAACAGAAATTTGACCCTTGGGCATCTATTTGTGTTTTTTTGGGGTATCCACATGGAAAAAAAGGCTATAAAGTACTCGATTTGCAAACACAAAAAATATCAGTCAGCCGAGATGTATTCTTTCGGGAAAATATTTTTCCTTTCCATTCTAGTTCTTCTCAATCTCAACAACATTCACCTTCTCTTCCTTTACCGCTTCCCATTTCTTTCGATTCCACACCTCAGCCGATATCTCTTCCTCGTTTTTCTCCAAGTTCCACTCCTCCCTTGTCGCATCACAATCCTGTATCATCTCCACCTTCCTCTAATACTGATGTTCCCGAACCTTTATCCCCAGAATCAGTTGCGTCACCCTTACCTTCTTCTCCATCTCCTTCTTCGCTTTCTTCCCCACCTTCCGTGCCCTTAGTACCCTCCAACACGTCAGCCCCTTCCCCCACCCATGAACCCCCTCTTTGACGTTCCACTCGTCATATTTAGCCTCTTGCCTGGCACCACGACTATGCCATGTTTGCCCAGCTTAATCATTCTTCCACGCAATCAAGTTCTCGTCAAGGTACAAGGTATCCCCTCTCTTCTCACCTTTCTTTTTTTCGTTTTTCACCCCATCACCATGCCTTTTTAGCTCTTTTGACAGCCCAAACCGAACCTTCATCCTTTGAACAAGCTGACTGTGATCCACGTTGGCGCCAAGCCATGTCCACCGAACTTCAGGCTCTAGAACGCAACAACACTTGGGAGATGGTCCCTCTTCCTCCGGGACACAAACCCATTGGCTGCCGCTGGGTGTACAAGATCAAATACCATTCTGATGGAACCATTGAACGCTATAAAGCCCGTTTGGTTGCTAAGGGCTACACATAGGTCGCCGGTATCGACTATCAAGAAACCTTTTCTCCAACTGCCAAACTCACCACTCTTCGCTGTTTGCTGACTGTCGCAGCTTCCAGAAATTGGTACATCCATCAGCTTGATGTGCACAACGCATTCCTTCATGGCAATTTACAAGAAGAGGTTTATATGACTCCACCTCCTAGTCTTCGCCGACAGGGGGAGAATCTGGTATGTCGGCTTCGCAAATCTATTTACGGTTTGAAACAGGCATCACGCAATTGGTTCTCAACTTTTACAGCTACTGTTAAGTCTGCGGGTTACATACAATCCAAAGCAGATTATTCACTTTTTACTAAATCCCAAGGTAACAAGTTCACTGCTATTCTCATTTATGTTGATGATATCCTGTTGACTGGTAATGATTTGCATGAAATCAAGATGCTCAAGACTCATCTGCTCAAACGTTTTTTTATTAAAGACCTCAGTGAATTGAAATATTTTTTGGGTATAGAATTCTCTCGCTCTAAAAAGGGAATCTTTATGTCTCAAAGAAAATATGCATTAGATATTTTGCAAGACACAGGATTGACAGGAGTGAAGCCCGAAAAATTTTCGATGGAGCAAAACTTGAAATTGACTGATGAAGATGGCGAGTTACTTCATGATCCAAGTAGGTATTGGAGACTGGTTGGCAGATTAATATACTTGACTGTAACCAGGCCTGACATAGTGTATTCAGTACGTACACTAAGTCAATTCATGAACACACCTCGGAAGCCGCACTGGGAAGCAGCATTACGGGTCCTCCGATATATTAAAGGATCACCAGGTCAAGGCCTTTTTCTTCCATCTGAAAATAATTTAACACTCAGCGCATTTTGCGATTTAGATTGGGGAGGATGTCGTATGTCAAGACGTTCCGTTTCTGGTTATTGTGTTTTCCTCGGATCATCACTCATCTCTTGGAAATAAAAAAAACAAACGAATGTTTCACGTTCGTCAGCAGAAGCAGAGTACAGAGCAATGGCGAATACTTGCCTGGAATTGACTTGGTTGAGGTACATACTTAAAGATTTGAAGGTTGAATTGGACAAACCAGCACCATTGTTTTGTGATAATCAAGCAGCTTTATATATTGCGGCTAACCCAGTTTTTCACTAACGTACTAAACACATTGAGATTGATTGTCATATAGTTCGAGAAAAACTTCAAGCTGGGGTAATTCGTCCGTGTTATGTTTCTACAAAGATGCAGTTGGCAGACGTTTTTACAAAGGCACTTGGCAGGGAGCAGTTCGAATTTTTGTGCACCAAGTTGGGAGTTCTTGATTTGCACTCTCCAACTTGAGGGGGAGAGTATTAAGGAAATTATATGTTAGTTATTGTATGATTATCTTGACATAATTAGCTGATTGTATAGGAGCATAATTAGCCTTATATTTCTGATTCTGTAGCTATAATTTAGGAGAAGATTAGATCAAACATGTGTATATATATACTACATTCTGTTAATGAGAAAAGTATCCAATTTGAAGCCAATCTCTTTATTCTTGTTAAAAACACAGGTCCTTATCATTTCCCTTAATTTTATTTTATTTTTCTTAATTTATTTTTATCTTTAATTTTAGTATTCACAAATCAAATTTAAGTATCCAAAAAACAAAATAATATAGCAATATAAACCTATAATTTTAAAACCTAATTATATTTCATATTACACTAAAAATATATTTCCCATCATACTCACAATTTAATACTTTATTTTTCAAGTGTTTGTATTTTACTCCATGAATTACCACCCCTATTATTTAATTCTTCAACTTACAACCATTAATTATAACATTTCGGTATAATATAAATTAAATTGATTTGTTATAATATTAAATTTATTTTCTTTTTAACAATATATTATAACATTTCAACATAACATAAATTTCACCAAATTTTTGTCACTAAAAGCTTGTTTGGGAAAGTTTTTAAAAATAATTTTCTATTTTTAAAAATTGAAAACGATTTTTTGAAATTCATAACACTATTTTATTAATTTTTAAAAAATAATAGAAAATATATACTCTATTATTTCTCTTTTACATAGAATTATTAATTTTTTATTTTTTTTATTATGCAAATTAATTTCAAATTAAACAAGACTTAATGTGTTGGATTTGTTAACAAGTCTATTAATTTTTAAAAATAATTTAAAGCTGAAATAATAAACTTATTAATACCTGTGGATCCATATTTTTCATATGCGTTCTCACTCGACGACGAAATTCACTTTTTATTTATTTATAAAAATTTGATTTTTAGAAAAAGATTTGAAGTGGCTACTTATTTTTTTTTTAAAGGGAAAACAAAATATTAAAAAAAAAAAAACCTGTGTGACTCTTTATTTGGAAAAGATATGTCCGCAAAAATGAAATCTGAATCGAGGGTAAGGTTATGAAATCTAATTATAAGAATACACAAAATAAATAATAAAAGAATTTTGTAAAATGATTTATTGAACTAAATAAAAAAAACATTAAAAGAATAGTTTTAAAGAAATTTCAAAGGATTTTATTAAAAATAATTTTGAATTAATGATTTCAATTTATTTATATATAAAAAAGAATCAATTTATTTTTTTAATTTTATTTGTATTCAATTTTTAAAAAAAATTATTTACATATATTGTATCAAAAGAATTTGTTTTTATTATAATATTATAATTTTCAAAAAAAAAAATTATTTAAATATATTGTATCCAAAAAAATTTATGATTTTATTATAATATCATTATTTATGTTTTACTAAAAACTATATATATTTTAATTTATTTGTAATTAAAAAGTTATTTTTATTTTCAATAAGACTTCAATTCAATTTAATTAATTAATATTATATAAATTGAATTTAAAATGTTTTTACAAAATCAAAAAATCAAAAATAAAAACAATTTATCCAAACAAGTCTTTTTATTTTTTATTTTTTATTTTTAAAATCCTTTTATAAAAGCAACTTGCCAAATATCCTTATTTTTACCCAACATTAAAAAAACTTTTTTTTTGTTCTTTAAAAACAATTTCGTATAAAAAAATAAAATAAGAAATCATGATTAAATAAAAAATTAAAAAAATTAAAAATTAAAGTACTTATTTGACTTGTATTCAAAATGAATATTAAAATCATTTTTATCAATTTTTATTTCACTGCAATAAAAAAAGGTTTCATAATTTAAATTTTATTTATTAAAAAAAATTTTGCTCTCTATTTTGAAAACAAATTTTGAAAAATATTGTTAAACTTTGATCCCGAAAAGTATTGAGAAAAGAAAAAAAAATGTTAAGGAAAATAGTTTTCTTAAATTTAGTTTTATTATGAAAAATATGAAAAAATATATATATTTATATATATAATTAAAATTGATTAAATTGGATAGAAAACAAGCTTACCAAGAATCGCCATCACCGTCCTTGAATAATGAGATACATTAGAATTTAAATTGGATAAAAAGCATAAATTTCAGAAACAACGAGGTATCCGGACTAGAAGTGAGCTTTTCTGAAGTGGGAAGCATTATATATGCCTTCAAAGCTTTCAAGGAAGCAGATTTCAAATCCATATTATCAAAGCTTCCTCATTCCTCAAGAATCAACCAAATTCTCAAAACTTGTCCTTTCAAAGTTACAATCACTAAATCAAATTCCTCATTCCTATCTCGAGGATGGTTACCATTTGCTTTGCTAAGATTCATGACAAATAAACAATTTGATTACCATAAAAGCAATCAGCATTCACGAATTCATAGTACCACAAAATTTCTCCATTAATACTACCGCTCATGCAAGTGATTTGTTGTTCATGCTAATTCTTGATTCTAGAAACTCCCAAGTGTCCAAAAATTGCTTACAAATGCTCCCTAGGCACAATCTTATGATGCTTTGTAATATCCGTCTCTAATACATCCTACTCCTTTCTTCAATTCCAGAGACCCTGTTTCCGGCTTCTGCATCCCATGCAGCACTATTCTGCTATCTATGACCCAAAACAACAAATGCTGACCATAACAAAGCCCGCATATGAAATACGTTTCTAGCTTTCTCCCACCCAACTATGGCTCTCAAGAACAGAATTCAAGAGTGGTTCTAGAGTAGTTTTAAGAGTACGTTTAGTAGTGATTTTAGAAAGTGTTTCTACTCCTTTTTAATACTTAAAATTTTTTATCTTTCAAGTATAAAAAAAATTAGAAACACTTCCTACAATCAATACCATACCAAGCGTACTCTAAGTTTACACAGTTGAAGGCCATATCTACGCTCTGAAACAACTTTAGAACTAATTACATGTATGTTAAAAAAGCTGATCATCTACTGAGCCCATGATTAACCTACGACTGAGGAAAAAATTTTTTGCAACTCACTTGGTGCAAACTTTTTTTTTTTCCTGCATCAATGGTAACATGGTTCGGGAACTAGAGTGATTTTGCCCTCCCCTGTCAAAGTTGAGAAGCACTTTATTACAAAATACAAACAAGGTTATGTAGATATGACATGCAGATAAACACTATTAACAAAGCGAAAGGCAAAAGCAAAGGGACAGAATAGTGGTGTAGAGAAAAAGTGACAACTATCAGAAACTGACAATGAGAAATTTCAAATGAAAACTAACTCAGCCAATCAAGTGGGAAAACCAAATTTTGCAGACTTTTAACTCATATTACACCATACACAAAAAACTAGTAGTATAGAGGTGATGCATCATATGAAAGGATAGAAAATAACAACTCCATGTGTAGAAAATTATCAATTAGCACACATTGTAAAATGTGATGAGAAGGTTAAAGAAATGTGTCGAGTGATACAAGACAGAAGTTGTTTTATAGGCTTGATGACAAGTTTCATGACTGAATATAAAACAACCCCAGAAAAAGTCTGTTTTTTATTATTAGCTTATGCAACACCATAAGAACGTCCAAACAGTACTGACTTGTAGAACTAGCATATCCTCCTCACTCTGAGTCTTCAAAACCACCTCAACTTGTCCGCAATTCTCCCACCTGTACATGAATAAAACTAGGTTAAAGGAAATAGGTAGAGAAAAAAAAGACAAAAAAGAGGGAAAAAGGTCAAAATAAAAATAAAAAATAAAATGGGGACTAAATTCTTAGCAATGCTAGAATATACCTGTTTAAAGCTTTGGTGCCCAACGAAGAAGCTTTTTGTAGAGACCCAAAGTTGCATGACTGGCAAAAGTAGCAGACATTTGGACTATGAATTAGAACCAAGTGCAATTTAACACCAGTTAATCCACTGTGGGAGTGGATTAAGATGACAATAACCCAAGCCTTCATATTTTAATTATGCCATGTCAATCCCTCATTTGCAAAAAGCAGGCCATCTATCAGATGATCTGAATTTTCTTATGTAGAATATAAACCTAACCCTATAATATTCATTAGATAGGAGCAAGGATTAATTACCCTCAAGGAACAAGGATTCTATTACCTTTTTTACATGGATAAAAAAAAAATTCATTAGATAGGACTTGAACATACAATCTCTCCCATGTCCTCTTGCACTCAAATAAACAAAGGGTCATAATCCCTAATTATCACATCCTTGTGTAGGATGCCCAATATTTGCAGGTCATTCCCCAAAAAGCAATGCATTGGAGGATTTGAATTTGCTCATCTTGAATAAACAATGGTCCATAATAGATAAAACAATTGACGAGGAATGAGTGAAAGATATTTGTTAATACTTTTTTCCTAATGCATGAGACTTCATGTGAAACACAAAAATATAAGCTCTCTCAAACCCTTTTTCAAATTCAGTCAGCACTCAGAAGAACCAAGCTACAACTTTTTGTTTCAAGAAATTATTACATGATCCAACATGCGCCTTGTTGATGTCGCGACCAGCTGGGATTACTGTATCTTCCTAATGTCGACGCTCGATCAACTATGAGTGATGCTTCCTTCCACTCTCTTGCAAAAGATGTTCGGACACACCCTCCGAAACTCTAATTAAATTGACAGTTTTATATAATCTCTCCTCTTAGGAGTCTTTTTCAAGTAGTTGTCTTACCTCCTCTTTTATTGAGTTATGATAAGGCTTTTATAATGTTTGGAGTTTTGTCACATCTTGGCTGGTGGGGTCCTTTGACTTTCATAGTCATGATGACTACTCACAGGGTGACAACACAATCATTACTCTTTAGACGGTTGATAAAGATTGCTAATGGGACGACAAAGCGACTCACTTGTCACTTCATTCTGCAAGCGGTGCAATGCAGAATATGGTAGGTCGTCTGAAAGGACATTGGGATGTCCCATCGAGCATGTCTTTAATGGAAGGAGAATGATTGCCCACAGAGTATGGTCAGGGACCCTGCTTGGAGCGCGTCATGCAATCTTAGAAAAGCATGAGACAACTGGCCATTGACTATTAGACTCGAATTGGATGGATTCGGACTATATGTTCCTAGCTAATGAAGCATGTCTGAATAGAGGAGAAGGGATGCCACGTGTCCATAGAAGGATTGCTTGGGAGGTTAAGGCAGACCGCTATGTGTTAGCTAAGTTCCTACACGCCCAACAATTAAGCTACAAACAATTATAGAAATAGTTAATCAATAAGTCCAGATTTAGTACACTGCATCCATTTTTTTATTTTGATGGGCATGGTGAACAAAAGCATACACCACAAATATAAAGGAGCCAAAAGGACACACAAAGCAGATGGATACACAAAAATACACTACAAGCCATACATGAGACATGAATAGGGCCAATCCGACATTTGGGTGCGATTGGGTAATCATTTTCAATACTTGGATTGGGCTTGGGTTAGGTTTTTCAACCTAAGCTTGATTTAGGTTGGAGTCAGGCCAAGGTTTGAGACTCAAGTCTAACCTAAACCTGATTTAATGTTTTATAATATTTATAATGTATATTATTCTATATAATAATATTCATTTTCTTTTTAAATTTTTAAGAAAAAAAATCAAATTATATTATATCATATGTTTCTTCATTTTTTTAGAAAGATATATAAATTTATTTTTACTTTTTTGTTGTTATCTTAAAATTTTATCTCATTAACTATTTAAATTTTTATAAATATATAGAAAAAAGTTTTAAAAAAAAAATTATAGGTAGGTTTTGAATTGCATAACTTGATCAACCTAACCAACCCGAGTCTAACTCGACCAACTTGAACTAAACTCAAGCTTAGAAAAATAAGGTTAGGTTGAACTTGGGTCAAGTACCTCGAGTTAGAGGGTGGGTTAGGTTGGTAAGGCTCAAGTTGGTTGTTTGTTAATTTGAGTTGAGCTCAAGTTAGCTATCAATCCAATCAATCCGCCCAAATTGTGGCCTTGGGCATGAAGTAGGTTCATTGGGATTATTGAAATTTTTTTTCCTCCTGATAAGCTAGTATGGACCTTGCATTTCTCGCATGCATTCTCACTTGGTGGAGGGATTCACTTTTTTATTTGAAAATTTGATTTTTGAAAAGTTTTTTGAGTCGTCACTTATTTTTGTTTTATTTTTAAAGGAAAAAAAAAAAAGAATAACTCTAAGTGTGACTCCTGAAAGAAAAACAATTATATGAAAAATCGAGTCTGAGTTTGAGGGTCAAATTACCTATCGAGAAGATACGGTAATAAGCTATAGCACCCCTATAAGCCTCTAAAAATAGATCTCTACTAAATAAGTTAAGACAAGTATAACAATTGATTGATTAATTGTGGATACCAAACAATGATCAAAGAAAGTAATATGGTCAAAGTGCAATGAAAAGTAACCAAACAAATGAGAAAAGATAGGATGCGTACCTTAACAATGAATTAATAATGAGCTATTATGAAAATAGGATTAGTGAACAAGGATAGAATAATTGCATGCATGTTAGAGTAAGACATAAATCAATTAATATCAATCATAGATATCGAGCCCTATCAATGCCCGATTTATTTTTACATGAATTAATTCCATAAATTCCATTATTTTGGAATCATGAAAATTCATTCATATTTATTTAAAAAAAAAAAAGAGAGAGAGAGAGAAAATCAAAAGATTTATTTAAAATCAAGGAAATTTGCGAAAGATGCTAGCAAAATGATAGCAAATCTTATTGAAAATGAATTTTGATGACCTAAAAAAAGAAAAGTTGTGGAATTGAAATGATTTAAAAACAGATTTTTTTTTTTTAATCAATTTTTGAAGGCATGCACAAAGAATTAAGAGGATGGAAACACGTGGCCTTTAGGATTGCATGCCAAAGGTGGCCATGCACGCATGGGTCACATGCACGTGGGGAGTGATTTTTACCATCTTTTGCTCTTTTTGGCTGTAGATAACATATGATCAGGTGGGAAGCTCTCGAAATGTTCAGAGTCATCATTCGAACCAAAAATTCATGCCAAGCCTTCAAATCCCCTGCCAACATTTTCCAAGTGATGTTTCTCCTCCTCCCCCTATAAGCTTTCCCATGGCAATGATCCACTCGGAGCAAACCGTGTTCTCACCACTTTCTAACCAGTAACATTCTAATCATCAAAGCAAACTCCAACCATATATTATTTGTGGAATGAAGAAGGTCTCGGGCTGCATGAGAGATAATCCTAACTGAAGCGAGGCTTCTCCGGGAAGATGAATATATGTAAATAATGGCCCCTCCGAGCCCAATGAAGTCCTCAGCATAAGAACTCCTGAACCACCTTAACACCTTCCACATGAAGTTGCGGCAACTCTTTCTGATAACAAAATTTCGTATGGCTACCAACCCCTTTTGTATGAGAAAGAATAGTTTGTGGAATACTTCCGATTCGGAAAAATCCATCTTCCAAATCATCTTTCTCTCTAGTCTCTACTGCTCCTGGCACCAGCTTATGAAGAAAACCGTAGCTTCCCATAGAGAAAATTGAAGACACATTCGTCGGGTGGCAAAATGTCCTTGAACTCTGATAGCTATCATTTATCACTTAAGGAGACTTGCAAATACCCGACATGTCTTTGTAGTAAGTACTTAGTATTTTGATCTAGCATGACAAGCTCACAAAGTTCCTATGCTATTGCATCAGGCTGCATCTCAATTCGAACAGATTGGTCATCAGTGATTGCTGCAACATTATTGCCATTGGAGTATGCTAGGGGGGCCACCTTCTCCAGATATCAATGTGACTTTGGTCCTCCAGTTTGCATCAACTGCCATCCTTGATGGTCATAGGAGCAGAGCTGGAGTCCTCTTGTTGAGACACAAGCTGACCATTTGTAGTCCAATTGTTCAAGTATGCTTTGTGGGCTGTTTTGGGATAGGATGGCCATGGCACTGACTTCGACAAGTTGGGATGAGGGTTGAAAATTGAGAAGTCCCTTGACATAAGGCACCTTATAACATTTTGGATCCCACAGGCTTTATAAGAACTTTAAGAGTCTGTTACTGTGTTCATTTGTCTGTGGCATGGGACCATCAGGAGCAGAAATGACCAGAATACCAGCATCCAATTGGGTAGCTCCAGTTATGATAGCATTGGATTTGCCTGCATAAGACTCAAATGACTCGAAGCTTTCGGACAAGAATACAAAGTCACCGATATCACCAATGTAGAGCTAAGTAGATTTTCCAGTGTGAGATTTCCATCTCCGAATGTGCTCGATGTCGTGCAGGCATGAGGAGTGATTGGTGGGCATGATGATATTGGATAAACTGATGGTAGTAAGCATGGTGATGAGTTTGGTGAATGGGTTGATGATGCTTTGAGACGAGCTTCTTGGAAAGTTGGTGGTGGACCACTTCCACAGCCACCAAATCCCCACGTGTAAACACAGCCATTGGAATCCACCGCCACTGTGATTTGTTCCACATGCAACTTTAGTGATGAGGCCCTTGATTAAGCCATGAACAACTTCAGCTGTACATTTGAGCTGTTTCTATGTTTATCAAACGTTGGAGACAAAGGACCTCTTATTTCATCAACAAAGTGTTTCAATGGGCCTTGTGATTTCTCTAACAGTCTCTAACGTCCGCTCCTATGAACTAACAGGAAACCCAAGGTATTGTCATCATGCTCAACTTTTGGGGCCACCACCTGAGAGCCCAAGTTTTGAACAATTTTGCAAGAATGGTTGCGAACCAAGACACTAAGAAAGTAACCTTCTGTAACCACCCATTTGTCTTAAAATCGAATCACAACTTCCTCTTTTATTAATTCCTGCTTCTATGTTCTCTGATGGCCCAGACAACTAAATAGGATTTTCCATATTCCAGTGGGGCTCGGTGTCAATAGCTGCCCTCGATTTTGATCTGGTCCTTTGTCAAATCACTCAGATACACAGCCTGTACGGAAAATGTGGCACACTTTCGATACTGTTCGACCAATAACTTTCATCAACACAGCAAAGGAGTTCCTCTTCTTTCTCAGTTTTGGACTATCCAACTGATTTTGTCTGCATTAAGATCTTCTGTTCTTGGGCTTATTGAATGAGATTGTCACATTACCTCCAATTGCCTCCACTTCTATCAATCTCTTCCTCCTCCTTTCAGTTGCTCAAACCTTCCCACCCAAATGAACTTCAACTGAGGTCCACGAACACAGAAACCAGAAAATCCCCAAGGAGCAAAATAGAGCAGTTTGAAGCCAGCACAGTAAATGATAAACAGAGATGAGGTTCAAAATACTAGATGCAGAGGAATGAAATGTCCCAAAACAAAGTGTGGTCCAGAATGACAGACAAAAGACTCATTAAATGGAAACCCATTTCATGTTGAAATTAATGGGCTCCATGGTCAGTGGCAAAAATGAAACTACATCCAGATTTATCTTCAGGTGAATATCCAAAGAAAATGAGAGAAAAACATAGCAATATTACACCAAAGTCTCCTCGATGCATCAGGTATTTACTAGAGAAATCAAAGATATTAAAATAAAGTCCAAACAGAGTATGCATGTGAAGAGTCAAATCCAACAAAGCACTTTTTTGATTTAGATGCTCCAACAAACCATACGAGTGGTCCTTCATGTAGATGCCAACGTCACTCAACAAATTAATGCTCAGATGAGTAGTTGAATCTGGCTGCCACTTGTTAGCGTCAAGCTCTTTTTTGACTTAATTATTTCTCTTTTTTCCACCTTTTTTTGCCACACATCTCCACACCATCCACTTATTTTTTATAAATCTATTTACCAAAAAAGTTTGATTTTATTTGTAAAAATAAAGTTTTAGGATTCCATTTTATTAAGAAAAATGATTTTTATATTTTATTAAGTATGGAACTCAATTTTTAAAAAGGTTTAATTTCAATGATTTTAGTTTCATTATCAAAGAAAATGAATGCAGTTTTGTTATTAAAAAAATTATTTTTAGTTTTATTATTAAACAAATTATCTCAATATTCTTTAAAAATGTTTCAGTTTAATTAAGAAAAAAAATTATTTCAAATTTTATTTTATTTTCAAGTTTGATGATTGAAAAAATATATAAAAAAATTAGTAATAAAATCAAATTCTTATATAATACAAATAAACATACAATAATAATAATAATAATAATAATAATAATAAAAAATAAAAAAAAAATCAAAACCAAGCGTGTAAAAACGCAACTCTAAATGTCCCCGCTGCACAAACACAAACCGAAGACGAACCGAACGATGAACGATGAATTCGTGTATAAAGCTATGAACATAGACTAAAAAACAGTTTTGTATTATTCAATTATTTCATTTCTTCCTCTGTGCAGTGAGACCCACAATGAGAACACCACGGCAGAAGAGAAGGCTATGGACAGAAGAAGAAGACAACGAACTGAAACGCTTGAAGACAGAACGCCCCGATCTATCTTGGAGAAAGATCGCACAGCTGGGGAAGCTGGATAGGGATGAAAAAAGTTGTTCACATAGGTGGAGGAATTACCTGCACCCTGATATCAACAAAGGGGGATTCTCTCAAGATGAAGATGAACTCATCATCTTTCTAAAGGGCGTTGGTGTGAGGTAATTAATTATGATGTGACAAGATATTTGTGTGGTGATCAGTTGAGTCTAAGTAGTTCCTGTGTTAATTTGCAGATGGGCATCTATGCCAAAATATATTCCTAGGCGATCTGCTAACGCTGTCAAGAATCGCTGGAACAATCACTTAAAGAAAAAGGATGCAACTATAGATGACCTTGCTTATTTGATTCCCAACCTTGATCCAAATGCAATTCGTTTGATTCCTGCACCTAACAGCCCCCCAAGTTAGAAGCTAGGGATAACGAAAGCCCAAAGTACATGCCTTTTAAGTGTCATATATATATATATATATATATATATGACACTTAAAAAGTATGATATGATGCAATAAAATTTTGGATTTTATCTTTTATTAATAAATTTTCAGTTCACTTTTATTTATCTTCATTCTATGCATTATACGTTGTCAACATTCTAGCTTGCATCTCTTACATTGTACATGACTTGGGTAAATTAGGAATTATATGAAAGATCTAAGTCACAAGTTCCTTGTAAATAGATGACATATTCACAACCAATTTGTAGGCTTAGGAAACTCATTAGAGGTTGTAGTACACTACCTTCTAATTAGAGGGATGGTTGGTTTTGGCTATCAGGATGAGTTTCTCATGGTGAGTGCACTAACGTGTATGGTTACACATTGAATAGAACTCATAGTGAGTCATGACATAATGTTATTAGCTCTGAGAGAATATCGAGTTTATGCTAAATTTAGCAGTAACTTTGACTTATAAGTGAAATCGTAAGTTGATCATATATTTTCTATAGATTGGGTTACTATTGATAGAAGTTAGTAGCAATAGGTATTCTTAATAGAGACACCATGATATCTCATGAGATTAAGGTGATCCTAAGAAGGTGTGTTCATGTAAACTATGGTCATAGTAGTTTTTTAAATGAAATTTCACATAAGCTCTTAGAAAGTTAAGTTATGTCAGTTGAACACATAATAAGAGGATCTATAACTCAAGGATAATAGAGGTAGTCTTAAAAGACTGATAATTTTCACCTTATTAGACTATATACATCAATTCATAGGGAGATTGTTGGAATTGAGCCCTAAAAAGTATGACATGATGTAATTGATTGAGATACATTTATAAATTTATTTATTCTTGTTTCTTAGTTTCTCTTTGTCTCATTTGTATTAATTGGTTATCTAAGCATATACATCAATATTTATTACATTATACATGACTTGGGTGTATTAGGAGTTGCACAAAGGATACGAGTCATAAGTTTTTTGTAAATAGATAAGTTGTTCATAATCAATTCATGGATTTAGGCAATCCAATAGAGATTATAGCATACTATCGTGGACCCGCATTGTTCATGTGTGTTCTCACTTGATGATAAAACTCGCTTTTAAAGGTGAAAAACTATATTTTATGGAAAACTAGAGTTGTCACTTATTTTTTTTTTTTTTTTTATAGGGAAGACAAAATAAGAAACTAAAACCCTAAGAAAAATGACTCTTTAAACTTTTGGAAAAACATGTCTTTGAAAAACCCGAGTCTAGACCTAGGAATCAGGTTACCTATTGAAAAGGTTCGATGATATGCTATAACACCCCTCTAAGCCCTAAATCAAGTCTCTACTAATCAAGTTAAGGTTGATATGACAATCAATTGGGAAATCTGTGGATACCAAGTAATAAGCATGGGTGATTAAGCATAAGAGCAAACAACATGCTATTTGTTTGCAAACAAGTATATCAAAGCAATCAATCATACTAGAAAGAAAGAAAGGCTTACTTGAACTGCAACCTAAAGCATTTTCATGAAAACATCAAAGTTAGTTTAACAAATATAACATACAACATGCATTCTATTCTATTCAAGGGATGAAACACAAGTCAAAACAATTTGAAACACAATCATAGAACTAAAAGGGTTAAAGGGGAGAGGCGTACCTAGATAGCATGCATAATTAAGTACTTCTTGGAAACAAAGGTTAGTATATACAATATATAACAAGTATAGGATAATCCCATGCATATCATAGAGCAAGAAAAAATAAATTATTCAATTAACATATCGGAATTAATATTAAAAAGAGAATGACACGGTTTATTTTTTATATGAACTAATTTTATAATCTTCATTTTCCTAGAGATCATAGAGAAGGATCATAGGAATTTGGATGAATTTCATGATTTTTGGAAACATAGAATTTATTCATGCCTATTTAAAGAAAATGATGAAAATCAAGAGATTTATTAAAATTAGAGAAAATAACCAAAATGCATGCTAGAGTGAAATGTGGCAGCATGTTTGTTAAAATTAAAGTTAAGTGTCCCAAAATTTATAAGGAAGAATAAAAAATGAAAGGATTAAAATTATTTGAAAATTAGGTTTTGAAAACAATTTTAAATGCATTCATGGAGCATTAAGAGATGAATCACAAGGGTTTTAAAATAAAGCACAAAAAGGT
The DNA here is from genome assembly GCA_022058775.1 of Vitis hybrid cultivar. Taxonomy (NCBI): domain Eukaryota; kingdom Viridiplantae; phylum Streptophyta; class Magnoliopsida; order Vitales; family Vitaceae; genus Vitis; species Vitis hybrid cultivar. The sequence goes on from JAJJMF010000154.1 coordinate 291,400, forward strand.
GAACATGTATGCCAAATTTACATGCACGTGGGAAAGTGGTGCACTCCAACTTTCTCAATGCAATTTAGCTCTTCCAACAGTAGGATTACTGTAGCATCGGGTTTCATCAAGTCCACTTGATAATTCCTAGCTATAAATACAATCATCCCAGTTTCATCTCCATTATTAACCTCTACAAGCTTTTGCCCAGTCTCCTATTCAAGAAACACAACCCTAAAACCAAAAGTTTCACCCTTTGGAAAAGCAACCATGGTGCTTGAATATTCTGGAACCACATAATCAAATTCTTCAAGGTTCCCATTTAGAAACAAATTATCATTAGAATTAGTGGAAACCATCAACCTACTAACCCAAAATTAGTTATCTGAGCATCATAATAATCATCAAGGAGAGTCACATTTGAACTAATGTTCTAATGCAGGTACGTGGATGTATGTTTGCCCCCCATAATGGAAGGCAATGGAGTTGCGTGGCTGTCACTTAATGCTTCGTTACACTTGGTGTGACTAGATACTAATACATGAGCAGTTGAGGCTTGAATTATAGCAAGACCTTCTGAAAAGTGAATCTCAATGATAAACTACACTTAAAGAGGGGGTGAATAGGTGTTGTTGATCAATTTTAAAATATTTCCCAACAAAAATTACCTAACCTTATAATTTCTTAATGTTTATAAACTTCTTTATCAATAAAGCATACAATTCACAAGCAAGTATGAATACAACAACACTCTCCCAACAATTTATAAATGTAAGTCACATACAAATGCTTCAACATTTCTCAAAATTAATTCATAAGAACTATTGTCTCCTAAACTCATTTTCATTTACAATTTGACATCATTAACCAAAATGAAGAGAAAAATTATTAAGAATATCCAATGGATAATCACACTTATTTTAGCTCACATTTCTTTTATTCAACATATATGCCCAAGTAACTAATGATATCAAAAACTGAAGAAAAAAAATCAATGAATAGAATGAGAGAAAGAGACAATGACGCTATATTTTATCATGGAAAACCTCTGAAAAGATAAAAGTCATAGGCTTACAATTGATAAAAAACATCCACTATGAAAAAAAATAAAATAAATAAATACAAGGTTTTACCTAACTCAAGCCTACCAATCCTTCTCGAGCCACTCGATTAACACCTTTATACTTTCAGTTTCACACCTTTTTCTTTCAGAGCACACTTGGAGTCCACATCAAGTTTGATCTCAACCTCTTCTTAAATTCACACAAGAAAAAAAATGGGTTTTTACCCAAATCTAATAGTTTCGAAATTGAGAGAAGAATGAAGGAAGGAATCAACCATTTTTTTCTCAAGAAAATCCATTGAAAATAATTTAGAAAACAATAGGAAAGTTAGATTTTCTTAGCAACCAAACACCCCAAACTAGGAAATGAAAAGAGAACTAAAAGGGGATGGTTGTTATGTCTCTGGTATTCTCTTTACGGCATAGGAAGTAATTTTAGATTTTTAAATGAAGGAAACCCTTAATCTAACAGATGAGATTTCATCAAGAAAGTGAAACCTAGATCGATCTAACCTGAAGTTGGATCAATCTTGGAATAGAGCATGTTGAACACTTAGTAAAAAAAAAAAAAATTTCCCAAGCCTTCATAACTCCTTAAAAAATATTTAAAGAAAAACAACATTTAAATAATATGGTTGATTCAATTCCATCCAATTTCAACCTCAACTACATACCTTGGTTTCTTAACAAATTCAACAACTCGATCTTTATTAGACAAGTGGTTCCGAAAAAGGATTGGAAAACCGAGTTAGGGGGCACTTAGGAATTTTGTCTGGTATTGTTAACTTAGCTAAATGTTCACACCTTCTTTTGTTAGAACTGTTGCTTCTTCTTTTCAAAATCCAACATTGACTTTGAAACCCTTTGGAATCAATTTCATAGAAGCATTCTCAGACTCATAGTAAGCATCAGAGTTATTAAGATATCATTGAAAATACAGGGTCCCTTTAATGAAATATCTAAGAAGCTAGATCAAATTCTTATGGTGCTCATGGTCAATGGCTTCAACTTCAACTCTAAATTCTTTCTCTAATGACAAACTCAGAAGAAAATGAATGCTTTCCGATTCTCTAGAAAGCAAATCAATGTTCATTGAAGCTGGTCAAACCTCATTCTTTGACCTTTTCCTTGATCTATAGAAGTCAAGGCATTTACAAGAGCTTCTAGAATACCTCGAACCATTTAGACATCATCACAATCTTCCTTGAGAACACCTATGAGTATCGAAAAACCCATTACTTCAAATGCCACCTGAACAACACATCTTTCTACTACAACAAACCACAATTTAGTACAGCAAAGAATTCCAACACTTTTTGTGCATCATCTTTAGACCAACTTCAATGGGTCCCTTCTTGCAGTTTGTAACTGAACAATTTATGATGGGATCTCATCCCAAAGTGGTCACAAGCATCTTACATGATCTATCATGAACCTTAGTTCCAAATAAGGAATTAGGATTTTTGGCATTCATGTGAACTGATTCACAATGTTATTTTCTGCAACTCAATATCTTCCCACTTTCGCTATTATGCCAAAGATTTGACCTTTTAATCCCTTTTTGAGTGTCAAAATGGTTGTGTGGACAACATCATAAAGCTTCATACGAGTTAGATTTGCAATTTATGTCATATATTTTAATATAAACCCATCACCATTGAGCCAACTTTGCCAAACTACATCGTGTACCTATCCAAAATCACTTGGATTCTCAACATGTATGAGATAGAGAAGTGGGAGAAGACTACCTAAGTCATCCATGTATTCTTTACTAAAACCCATATGCATCATACAATTGTTGTCTTAAGAGTATAAGAAAATAGGAGAATTGACCTAGCCCGAAACATGCAAGCAAATAACAGAAAGAGGAAATGAAAACTTATCAGTATAATAGGCTGAAACATGACAATACACTGTCCTTAGAATAGATTCACCCTCCTCGAAGATAAGCTCGATGCACTAAGGTCTACCTCCAGAATTCAACAGTCAGTGGATCTCATCTTGGGTGCACTCTACAGATGATATGTGTTTAGCTCGTGTTCTGAAATAATCCTCTATATAGATGTAGGAATGCGAAAAGCATGATGATGAACATGGCTACTGTATTGGGGAATGAAGCAGGTTTGGGAATGCAGCAGGCACAACTGTTATAGTTGTGAAGGTTGCTGTGAATGGATGCAGGTTCAGTTGCTGTGAACGAATGCAGGTTGCAGGAGGATAAAAAATAAAACACTGGAAGGCTTAGAAAACTCTCTGTAAATTGGCATATTAAGAGTTGTGGGGTGATATACTTTTATAGGCAAAGGCCCAACGAGTCTTTTCCATAGAATTAGAGCCACTATCGCAGTCCCAATGGATATCTCCCAAAGATTCGAATCCACTGAACCACTAACCTAAGTCTCCCAAAAGAAACAACCCACTAGAAGACTCAACCAAAATAAAAGACTAAGTCAAACAAGAATAAATTTTTTAAAAAAAATTTGAATTTTGTAAAAAATAATTGAACTCGCTTGTGTATGTAGATGAAGGGGAGACCCCCTTCGCAGGATGCATGTGTGAATGCAACCAGCATTAAAAGATCCTGGGCCAAACAGCTTGAAACCCCACTCAAATGAGCTTAGGCCCTATGGGCACGTGAGGCTTCCCTATACCTCTCTACAAGCCTATTAGACTAAGGAAAGTGGGTTAGTAAATATACCCACTAAATGTGTTGCTATTTTTCTTATATGGGACAAGTTAAAACACTAAAACACATTTTCACTTTACTATACACTCTTCCTACAATCCCTCACAAAAGTGTATACGTGAAGGCATGAAAGTTTGGAGGAAAAAATAGAATCCAATGCATCAGTACTACTACCCAAAGGCTATGAACCAGTCTTAGGATAAATAAGTATTGAACCATAAAAACCACGATGAAAATAAATTTCTATGAACTAGTGTTTCTTGATGTAATTCAAATGACCTATTATCCATATTAGTTTTCTCAACTATGAGCTGTAAATAACGAGTTGGCACAAATAGGCCATGTGCCCTGCTTGGATATTCATGAGAGTTCTAAAGAATCTACCTAAGTTCTCATAGGAAGTGGCCCCAACCCACTCTTATATAGGTGAATCCATCAAGTATGTTCAACATTAAACATACCACCCATAAGGAATATGGTATTCATTATGAGTAAACACTCAACCTTAGGTAATGCAGAATATGCTCTATCTACACCATAGGGATAGACTCTTATATAATTATAGTTGATAAAACACCTCAAGTCAACAAGTGATTTGTTATTACCCATATGAACCTACTTCATGGAATTTCCATTCTAATAGGTTGGATTACCACCACTTTTGACTTCTATAATAGGCATAAGTCTCATCCTTCTTGATGTTTCTTCCACTAGTTTCTTATTTATTGGTTTGGTCAAATGATCGACCAAATTCAACTCTGACCTCACAAATTCCAAATATATAACTCCTATTTTAACCAACTACCTCATAATATTGTGTCTTAACTGTGTATGTCTGTTCTTCGCATTAAATATTTTACTTTTTGCCTTAACAATTGCATCTTGACTACCACAACGCATAAATACATACGGTGTTGGTCTAGTCCATAAAGGGATATCTGTTAAGAGATTTCTAATCCACTCATCCTCAAAGCTTGCTTTTTCTAAGACAATAAACTCAACCTCCATAATAAACCGAGTAATGCAAGTTTGCTTGGCAGACTTCTAAGAAACTGCACCTCCTTCAAGGGTAAAACATACCTACTAGTGGATTTCATTTCATTTGAATCAGAGATCCAATTTGCATTGCTAAATCCTTCGAGGACACTTGCAAATACATTATAACACAAACCATAGTTAATGGTGCCTCTCAAATACTTAAGTACTCTACAAACAACAGTCCAATGGTCCTGCTTAGGACTTTGGGTGTCCCAACTCAATCTACCTACTGCATAAGCAATGTCAAGTTTGGTACAATTCATTAAGTACATTAGGCTTTCTATGACCTAGGCATACTTAGTTTAGGCAACACAATGTTCTCTATTTTTCTTCAATTGTGAGTTAGGATCATATGGAGTTGACATTGGTTTACAATCAAAGTGTTCAAACTTCCTTAAGATCTTCTCAACATAGCATTATTGAGAAAGTTTAAGCTCGTTAAGTGTTCTAGTGATCTTGATTCTTAAAATCATCTCTGCCTCTCCTAGGTCTTTCGTATCAAACTTAGATCCTAGGAAATTTCTTGGTCTCACACACAGCTAGGCTAGTTCCAAAAATCAACATGTCATCAACATAGAGGAAAATGACAACACATGTGTTATCCTTATACTTACTATAAATACACTTATCAACATCATTAATGAAATATCCATTTGTTACTAACACATGATCAAACTTTTTGTGCCATTGTTTGGGTGCTTGTTTTAACCCATATGGTGATTTAACCAACCTACATTCCTTTTTCTCCTTCCTTAAAACTATACAACCCTCAGGTTGTTCCATATAAATTTCTCCTTCCAAATTCCCATTCAAGAATGCAGTCTTGACATCCATTTGGTGTATCACTAGGTTATGAATGGAAGGTAAAGCAATCAATACTCTAATTGAGGATATTCTAGTCATAGGGGCAAAGATGTCAAAGTAATCTACATTTTTCCTTTATTTAAAGCCTTTGGCAATTAAATGAGCTTTATACTTCTCTATGGACCCATCTTGTTTTAACTTTCTTTTAAAGATCCATTTATAGCCAATAGTCTTTGCACCAAAAGGTAAATCTACTAACTCTCATGTATGATTATACATGATTGATTCGATTTCACTATTAATGGCCTTTTTCCAAAATGGTGCATCAAGAGAAGTTATAGCTTTTCTATAGGTTCTAGGGTCCTCATCTATTAGGAAGATATAAGAACCATCTCTAAGGTTTGTGTATTTCCTATCTCTTTCACTTCTTCTTAGTTCAAGTTCAGAAGGTTCAATAGACTCATCGCTAAATGTTTTTTGAACTTGATGTTCACAACTTAATTTCATAAGAAAGATGCTTTCAAAGAAACCTGCATTCTTTGTTTCTATAATGGTGTTTACTTTTACAAGACCATTTTTTGATTTAGTAACAAAAAACCTATATGTCATATTATTCTCAGCATAGCCAATGAACATTGTGTCAAAGGTTTTAAAACCTAGTTTTTGTTTTTTAGGTTCAAGAAAAAGAATTTTAGCCAAGCACTCTCGCATTTTTAGGTATGCTATATTAGGTGCATAACCCTTCCACAACTTATAAGGTGTTTTACCAATTCTCTTGTAAGGTATTCTATTTTGTATATGACAAGCGAAGAGGATAGTTTCCCCCCAAAATTTCAAGGGTCCTCCTAAACTTACCAACATTACATTCATAATTTCTTTTAAGGTCATATTTTTCCTTTCAACTACTCCATTGGGCTTAAGGGAATAAGGAGGAGTAGTTTCATGAATAATCTCATGATCTTTACAAAAAGAGTTAAAGGGGTTGGACTCATGCTCTCCTCCATTTTCAGTTCTAAGCCTTTTGATTTCATTACTTAGTTGATTTTCCACTTCAATTTTGTACTTAATGAAAGCATCTCTTGTTTCATCTTTGTTTCTCAAAAGATATACCCTTGTATACCTTGAGTAATCATCTATGAAAGTTATGTAGAATCTTTTACCACCTCTGGGTTAGTATTTTTTAGGTTTCCTAAGTCAATGTATATTAAATCTTGTAGTTTTGATTCTCTTTCTATTGATTTGCAAAATTTCTTTGTGGTTTTAGACTTCGCACATGATTCACATTTTCCATGATTTTCTAAGGACAACTTAGAAATTAAACTCAATTCAACCATTTTCTTCATATAAGAAAAGTTCACATGTCCTAATATACCATGTCAAATATCACAAGAAGCAACCATGTAAGCAGAAGAAGAAGATGCATTATTATTAATAACATAAAAAACATTTAACATAAATAATCCTGATTACAATAGCCTTTCCCCACAAATACATCATTTTTGGTTAAAACTAATTTATCAGAGGCAAACAAGATCTTCACTCCTTCTTTTCCAAGTAGAGATACTGATACCAAGTTCTAGTGGATATCTGGCACATGGAAGACATCACTGAGGGGGAGCACTTTTCCAAAGGTTAGCTTGAGGAGAACTTTCCCTTTGCCAATCACTGGGGAAGATCTAGAATCACCCATGAACACTTGTTACTCTCCTTTCTTTGTCGTGGTATAGAAAGTAAATGCACTTCTATTGCCATAGATATGCTTGGCAACCCTAGAGTCTACCAACTAGTCTTTTACTTTAGTGACCATGCTCACCTTAGAGGAGATTATTGTTGTGATCACTTCTATCTCTACTAGGTTTGCCTTTGAATTGATCTTCTCGGTTCTCTTTCTATGGCAACATTGAGTTGCGTGGTGTCCAGGCTTACCATAGATAAACAATAACCTCTCTTTTTAACAGTTGAATTATGAACCTTGTTTGTTGCGTTGGCCTTGGTCTTAGAGTTTTGTTTTTTGGACATATTGTTTTTAGACTTGGTTTTTTTTTCTATTACATTAGCCTTAGAAGACAACTCCTTAGCTTTCTGAACCTTGTCCTTATTCCAGTTTTGTTCCTCAATCCTAATACGGATTATAACATCTTCTAAGGACATTTGTTTTCTTTTGTGCTTCATGTTGTTTTTGTAGTCTTTCCAATACTCTAGAAGAGTCTCTACTAAGTAACCAACCACAAAAGGTTCAAGTAATTTAATATCTTCAATAGCTAAGTCATTAATCAACAAGTGGTAGTCATGGATTTGAGATGATACATCTTTATCCTCTGTCATTTGGAAATATCTAAAATTCCTTATGACACATTTTTTAGCACTCGCATCTTCTAAGATATATTTTTTATACATTACATCCCATTTTTTTTTTTTGAATTTTATATTGGCAATAAACATCAAATAACTCATTCGTGAGAGTACTAAGAATAGCATGTCTAACTTGTTTATTTCAAGTTTTCCAGGTAGGCAATAATTCAGAACCATCTTCTAGTTTTGGGTTAGTCAAAATGTGTCCTAAGTTCACCACATCTATTGTCAAGAAGACCATTTCCTACCATCTCTTGAAGAATGTCCCATTGAAGAGATCAATCTTAGAGGTGTCAAGATGTGTGTGAACTAGAGAAGCTTTCTTTTGGAAGTATTTCAAGATTGTTGTTCTAAGGGTATCAAAAAGCAAAGGAATTGACCTAGCCTAAAACACACAAGCAAAGAACAAAAAAAGGGAAATGAAAACTTATTGGTATAATAGGTTCAGGCGTGACAACACATTGTCCTTGAAATAGACCTACCCTCCTCGATTCAACAGCATTAGAGAGCTAGTTGTCTATCTCCAGGAATCAATAGCAAGTGGATCTCGCCTTGGGTGCACTCTATAGACAAGATGTGTACAACCCGGGTTCTAAAATAATCCTCCATATAAATGTAGGAATGCAGCAAGCACGATGATGAACACGGTTGCTGCAGTGGAGATAGAAGTAGGTTTGGGAATGCAACAGGTGCGGCTACTGTAGTGGCGAAGGTTGTTGCGAATGGATGCAAGCTCAGTTGCTGCAAACAGACGCAAGCTACAGGAGAGTAAAAAATAAAACACTGGAATGCTTAGAAAACGCTCTATAAATTGGCATATTAAGAGCTGCAACAGGTCTCTTCCATAAAATCGGAGCCACTATCGCAGTCCCAACGGGTTTCTCCCAAATATTCGAATTCACTGAACCACTAACCTAGGTCTCTCGAAAGAAACAACTCACTAGAAGACTCAACCAAAATAAAAGACTAAGTAAAATAGGAATAAAATTAAAACAAAAAAACAAAAAATTATTTGAGGGACACCCTATGTAGGATACGTGTGTGGACGCGATGTGTATTAAGGGATTCCGATCCAAATAACCTAAAACCCCATTCAAATGGGTTTGGGCCCCATGGGCATGCAAGGCTTTCTCACACCTCTCCACAAGCCCATTAGGCTAAGGAAAGTGGTTAGTAAATATACCCACTAAAGGTGTTTCTATCTTTCCTATATGGGACAAGTTAAAACACTAAAAACACATTTTCACTTTTGATTGGAGCCAAAATATGTGCTCTAATGACACATATTCGATATGATTTGTGCACTGAAGGACATTCAAATCACCCAACTTGACCTAAACCGATGCTAAGGCCCTAGCCATGAGTTTAATTTGTACTTTGGAGAGTTATTTCTGGTTCAATGGAAGAAAATGGTGCAAGTTGAATCACTTTAGATTTTGAAAGATAAAAAAAGGGTTAAATGTGGAAATAAGTGAGTCAAGACTCATGGACCATAAGGAAAGTCAAGATGAGAATATCATGAGTTTGGAAGATGAGAAATGACCATTATGGAGTAAGAAAGAAGGTAAGAAAACATAGGAAATGAGGTATGAAGCAAGATTCAGTTGCATAGAAATTTAGAACTCAAAAATCTAATGGCATTATATAGTTTGATTTTGAGAAAAAATTTAAAGCAATTTAAAAAGTCTATTTTATACATACTTATATCATTTCGAAGCTCGGGAAATCAGGAGTCCAACGCTTTAAAGAGTGTGCAAATCAGAGCTGAAATGAAGAAGTTATGGCCATTTGAATAAAACTGCACCAAGTTGAAGGGTCATTTCGAAATGATTTTGAAATTCAACTTATGAATTCGAAATCCACTTCGAAATGACACCAATTTCAAATTCACCCACTACAACTTTGATGTTTCACCTCCTCTACCTCAGGAATTGCATATAGGACACTCCATCCATCCTAAATGGACCCCACACAACTAGAAATCACCATTTTATTATTATTATTATTATTATTATTTTATCATTTTTAGGTAATTATTTTGTAATAAGTGGCCAATGAGAGTGAGCCACATGTTAGGTAATTGATGATATTCTATAAACTCTCTTAGTTCTAGGTTTTAAGTATCTTAGATTTTTTTCCGAAGAGTTTGACATTGAAGATGGAAGAAGACAAGAACTTTGGTTTGTTTTCTTTTTTTTTCTTCATTAAATATATGATTCAAATTATGGATTTTTGCCCTATTATGGATTGTGAATGTGACATCACCCCCACGAGAGGCTAAGAGCCAACTTGGGGCTTAAAGCATGAAAACCTAAGGGCTAGGAAACCTATAGGGACAATGGGTAAACTATTATAACAATGAGATTAATTATTGGTTGGGTAACAATTTATCAATTTTTTTTTATCCTATCCTTATGAGTTAGTTTAGGGAATGATATGGTAGGTTATTACCTGATACTAGTGATTCTTGTTAATTCTTGATCATTAGTTATCCTCGTCTTCCCTATCGTTATTTGCCCCAAAACAAAGCTATAAGGAGTAGGAATGGCCAAAAAGCCAAATCTTAAATTGGTAATCAATCCCATTCATTTGATGGTTTTAAGAAACTGTTTTAAAAAGGAAAAATTAGGTTTCAGATGCAATTTTGAGTTATAGAACTTAACTTGATTGTGAATGGCCAAAGATCCCAAAACCCTAAGATCATATTACTTAAAAGACCCTTGTTTTCTCTAATTTCTATACCCTAGGTTGGATTATGGAAAACCCCAAATGTGAATTAATCGAATTTAAAATCAATATTCATTTTGTTATTAATTTAATTTCTTTTACTTAGTTTCACATTATTCTCATATTGTTTTTCACTTTAAGATTTAAACAAAAGCAATTCATTTATTATAGTATTGACAATTTCCATAAGTTGGTCATTGAAGACGATACGCGGAGTACTACAAAAGCTATAATAACTCTTTCTCTAGTTTTTCTTTACCAAAGTTGCTATGTAAAAAGGCTAAGTATTTTGGTACAACAACTTTTCTATACACTCTTCCTACAACACTCAAGCAACCCGATATTAGAGAACAACAACAATTCCACGTTCTTTCTCTGTGAAACTTATTTACGTCTATGAGAGGAACTAATGTTGGATTGCTACCAACTTTGCCATCTTTTAGAATATTCTAATTTGTAGAATGTTGTACCAAATCAAAGACTTCTCTTTGTCTTGGTTTCACTCCATTGCCAAGGTCTGACAATTCATCCATGAAGCCTAAGGTTCACACCACCAACTCGTCTTTGTTCTCTTAGAAGATGAATGGCACTCATGCTGCAGCTACCTCAAAGCCAAGCTCAGCTTCATTAACCACTAACCAACATCAGATCCCACTAATTGTGATGAAATCGAACGACTATCTTGTATTAAGGCCTAATTGAGCACCAATTTTTTTTTTTTAACATCTTCAACATGAACCCTCACATTCTTCCATGGCTCAATATCACATATTAGAGTAGAGGAAGCCGTCTAAAATCATCTACATCTCAATAAGTACAGGTCCGGGTTTAGCATCTTGACCCCTCACCAAATGGAGTGAACTTCTTGCATGTTTGATCTTAACTCTTCCATTTCCAAGGGTGGAACTGGAAAGCACTTGCATGAAGAGATAAGTCCAAACAAACTACACTGAAAATTGGTGGGATCTTTCAATAAGACGGATAACAAAACTACTCTCAACTTTTCTATAAACTTATCAGAATTCTCAACTTCTGCACACCTCCAATTCAAAACCTTCGCATTCCCAAGGCTGCAAATCTACTTGACCAATGGCATATGGGTAGCACGGGTCTTGGCAAGGAAACCATAGATTTTGGTGATAGTGGCTACAAACTAGATCCAGAAAAATGGGAGCAGACCCAAAAATTCTATAGCGAACCTACATGGATCAACAGCCAATTGGGTCTATGAAGTGAACCCAGATGAATCCTGTGGTGGAAACCAAGTTACTATCGCCTTTAAAGATGTACCACCAAGAAGCATACACAACAGAAAATGTGGTAATGCAGAATTGAGCTTGCATGCATGTAAGACCCATTTGGTGTTTCTCCATGCAAACACGTGCATGAAATTCTTGACAATCTTCCAAACTCCAATTATCTGTGTTACTTACCCCCAGTATAGCATTTAAGAGTAATGATTTCCCTGCTCCAACTGGCTCACAAACTGCAACTTTTTGGCACCATTTGGCTTTCATATTTACATCTCTAAGTGTTAGGAGGGTCGATTTCAGGTCCCAACTAAAACTACTACCATTCACTATAATGTTGTGATGCAAATTTGGCTCTACAACTTTCCTGATTTCTTTACCTTAGACTTCATCATCAAGTAGGGATGCATTGTATTAGAATTGATAAAATGGGTATTTCTTATTGATGATGAAAACAGAGTTCACAACTTAAATAACCTTCTCTGTATCTAACTACTTCTAACAATGTGTAACCAATTCCATAACAGTCACTAACATGTAACAGTGTGTAACTAATTGCATAACCAGATAACAAAACCTGTTATCTCTTCACACATTGAACCTATCTAAAGAGACTTTGATTTAGATCAAAATAGATAGAGCTTCAGGTATGGTTCTCACATGGTTCACTGTGTCCATCCTATCTTACACACCATCTTGAATAGATACGTCCCCAGAGCCTGAAACATTTGATTTTTTTTTTTTTTTTGTGCCACAAAAGTCTCATAATACAGACTAGGAACTAACTGAGGAGTTTGTTAATTGGTGCTATCCAAATCAAACAAGATATCTACAACATCAGAACCAAATGGAGAAAACCCACTTTGACCACTTGCTACTAGACCGAATGGATCACCAAAGCCATCATTTGCAAACCTCACATTTGTCCATGCAACAACTTTTCTAGTCTCTATCCATACTACTACCTCTCACTGCTGCCCGGGACACTATATACCCTTTCTTCTTCATAACCTCACTCTTAGCCTTCAAAATTTTTTAGAAAAGTTGGTCCACTATCAGATGGTCCAATAGAGATGAGTAACCAAGATTCGAGCCAAAAGGTTTGCAAATCCCTTGCTTGCCAATTTCTAAAGGCAATTGTGTTATGTCTGGATGTGGTCTATATGACATGAATGAAGTCTCCATTCCAAAAGGCATGCAAAGGACAAGGAAGGCACACTAGAAAAGAAAATAAGAAATAGAAGCAAAAGCACATAATAACCCAAGAACAATAAAGAAATGATAGATTCAAATTTAAGTAGCCAAACAATGCCACATCTCATTATTCAATAAATGGGCTTGAGTGTGAAAAAAAAAAAAAACCACAAGCAGATTTAAAATGTAGTCAATATGAAACAAAGCAAGAAATAACATCTCAACAATCTTGATTCAAACTAAAAAAAATAGCGTAAAAAGGAAAAATAATAATAATAATAACAAGCATACAAGCAACCTATAAACTAGTAAAAACATCAAGCAGAATAATGTGAAAATATGAAAATGTGAAGCTCATTATACCCGGTGAGTCTCCTTCTTATCTCCTAAAGATGTCTCAATTCCTCGGTTCCCCCTTTCCTGCTTCTCCTCTAAGCCTCTCTACCCTTCTCTCTCAAAATGATCATTCCCTCTGGTTTTCTTCCTCATTTATTCTTTGTAAAACCTATGGCATTTCTCCCAACTTTGCTTACGGCCTAAGACCCCACACACCCTTCACCCCGCTCTCTCTCTCTCTCTCTCCAGTAGTGCCTATGGATTATCCCTTATATTATGGCTATGGTGAATATTGGAGGAAATAGGAAAGTCAAATCAAAATCAAATAATGGGTATGGGAATATGGGTATGTGGGCGTGCATGGAGATTCTCTGTGCATGACTCTTTTTTTTTTTCCAGTAGTGTGTCCCCCATCCTTGCCAAATTTTGGGGATTGTTCTCATGGTAAGTCAATAACAACTCTCTTATAGATATGGTGACGCTCCTTTATCGAACTTATGGCCTTCGAATTTTGATGCAAAAATTTAAAAAAAATACAAGTTGGGAATTATGATAAGTAAAAAAAATAAAAATCAAGGAAATTAATCATATATGTATATGGGAAAATTAAAAAAATTAATTTATGCAATTAGAAAAATAATTAGAAGCAGCCTCATGCAATTTATCTAAAAAATAAAAAAATAAATAAGTAAGCAAATAAATAAATAAATAAAATAATAAATTTTAAACCCATGCAATCACAAACAAAATATTAAACTAGGGTAATAAATAAAACCAAAAAAAAAAAAAATATAAAACTTTCTTTATAAAATAAAAAAAATAAAAACAAAAAATTTTTTAAAAAAAAAAAAAAAAAAACAAGTCAAATACTTACCTAATCTAAAAAGAGCAAGCAATGAAAACCAAGAAACCAAATGGACTAATAAGCCTACAAAAGCATCTAGGTGGAACCTATCCTCAAAAAAAGATGTGACCTAAGTTTAGTGCCTAGGTGAACTAAGTGGAATATAACCTAAAGTGCACTTATCATAAAAGAAAGTGTATAGGTAACTTAGGATGTGCTAAGGTGTTAGGATGCCTAGAAAAGTGTCTATGTGGCCTAGGGTGATTAGAAATGTGCTTAAGTATCCTAAAAGTGCACCTAAATGAACTATTCTAAAAAGAAAAAAAATGAAAGTCCTGGATCGAACTTGGGGCTGCCAAGGGTCACAATAAAATGTTAGATAAATCCCTCAATCAAAGTTTCCATAATGGCTAAAAAAGGTAAGTTGTATGAAGAGCAATGAGCCACAAGGAAACTGTTATAAAGTACTGAAAGAACACCTAATAAGACATGTAGTAAGGAGACAAAATTGAGGGTCTACAACTACCTCCTAATTGGAGGGATGACTTGTCTTAGTTGTTAGGATAAGTTTCCTATGGTGAGTGCACTATTGTATGTGATGCACACTAGACATGCCCTACATTGAATTACAACGTAAGGCTATCAATTGTCATCATTTACCAAGCTCCTATACTATATGGACTCTCTACTTTAAGAGAATATTGAGTCAATGCGAAAGTCAATAAGAGACTTTAACATATTGGTGAGATCCTAAGGTGGTTATATATCTCTATGGATTGGATCACCATTGATGAAGAATAATAACAATAGGTATTCTCACTATAAGTACCATGATATCTCATGGGATTGAGACTGTGTGATCCCTTGAATGATCCAAACAACATGTGATCTAGAAGACTATAATTATAACATTTCTTTTAATGGAAATTTAATATATGCTTCTTGGAGTTAGAGTATGTCAATTGATCACATAATAAGTGAGATTTGAAAATTAATGATTGGAATGGTAATCTTGATATGTGATAATGCTAGGATCCCTAGATTATTCCATTCCTATAACTTGGATCTTATATAGTGTATGTAAACTATCCTAGTGTAGACCCTCCAAATGTCCTCTTAGCACATGTGAAACTATATGCTTTCCTATGATTCTCTGTGATCATTCCTTAGTGGCCCTTCGATACTCATACAACTTCTTTTTCCAAGCCACCTTCAGGGGCTTTTTGTTTAGGGCTCATCTAGACCTTCATTGTGACCTTGGTCATTCCTCGAGTTTAGGTTAGCTCCACTTAGATGGTTCGAAGTTCAAGTCACCTAGGCACCTTCTTTAGGTTAGATTTCACTTAGACTAACCCTAGGTTACTTAAGCATTTTTTTTATCACCCTATGTCACTTAGGACCTTTTTTTTATCACATTAAGTCACTTAGGTACTTTTTTTATCACTCTAAATTACTTAAACACTTTTCTAATCATCCTAAGTCACTTAAACACTTTTTTTTTTTTTTATCACTGTAGGTCACTTAGACCCATTTACATACACCTTGGCCATTTAGGCACATACCGAAAAGAAATTAAAAAAAACCTTATATCGTATTATTATTAAATTTTTTTTTCTTTAATTTTTTATAATATTTCACATTTACGCACACACCCTAAGTTTTTTTTTTTTTTCAAACGAGAACTTTACAAAAGGTGTTGTGATTGGGAATGATTTCAAAAGTGTAATATTTTAATAAATAATTTTAAAAATTGTTGTATCTTTTTTTTTTTTTTTCAAAAATCTACTTAACATAGCTATTCCAAATTGCTAGCTAGCCTTGATGGTGTTTCCTTAGGTTGCATCCATTCACAGCTTGGAAAAAACTCAAAAAACTAAATTGCTAGCTACTACTTATAAACTATTTGGAAACATAGAAAATAAGCTAAAACTATTTTAAATTCTTAAATAAGTGTTTACTCTGATGAACATAAGGAATTATTATTCAAAGTTGTTTTCAAAAACTATTTTTTGAGAATAATTTTCAAAAACCTTCCCAAATAGACCCTATTTCTTCCAAACTAGGTTATGTTATATTGAATCCTCATCTCCATGAACTTGGTTTGCATGTAAGAGAGCCTACTCCGACACTCCCTAGTCTTCGTAATCCTCAAGAACCCAGTTTTAATTCCTATTTTTTTCTTCCTAATTATTTAAATTGCTTCTACTATTCTAAAAATGTTGAAGGGAAAGAACAAACCTTTTAAGGCAGAAATGTTTGGAGTTCATTTTATTTTTGGGTTCACAACAAACCGATTGATTTTTCACTTCTTATTTAGTCCAAATATCTTTTTTTTTTCTTTTTCTTTTTTTTGTGGAGGGATAGAAGGCATAATTATTTGTTTAAGCTTTGTGAATATAATGTGCGAATTTTTATTCATCTATTTCTCTAATTTGACTTTGTAAAGTTTACTGAAACCATAAATCTAAGAGAAGCCTAACCTACCCCAACTATATATGTCCTCCAGTCAATTTGGTTCACATGTTCTAATCCAAAGTTGGTAGGTTTTATACAAATTACACCAAGTTGTAAATTCAAATAGGTTTTGTTTGGTTCAACTTCTAAGAAATAAAAAACAGATTTTTAGGCTTAATAAGAGTTCCATGCTTTAGCTAATTTTATTTAAAAAGTTTATAGCTCAAAAAAAAAAAACAAAAAAAAAAGGAAAAAAAATTAATATAGAAGCCAAGAAAATATTGGTTTTTATAGAAGTTCTATTTTGATTTATACATCTAAGAAGTTCTTTACTATGAACTAAAACTTTTATAATATCAATAATCTCAATCTAAAGAGTTTATAGCTTCTTTATCCCATTTAGTAGGAGTTGTTTTGAGTTTTTGATTCCCAAACCCCTTTCCTTTTATCCTGCATGTAATGCTATCAATCTTTCACCTACTCTTTCATATATTTATGTATTACTTTAATATGACGGTTAATTTACTATAAATTGAATCATTTTATTTTTGAGGGGTTCAAATTATTTTTGTTCTTTAATATATACAAATGGGATTAATATTTAAAAATTAAAAACTCTTTCTCAAATTAAATTATAAATAAATAAAAAAATTCCCACATAGATGGATAGACAATTATATATATATAAAAGCTTTCTTGGAAGAGAGAGTGATAATATAAGGAAGGAGTGTGTAAAAAGGTAAGGTCCAATAAACAATATGGTCCAAATGTAATTCCCTTTTTTTTAAGCCATTAATAAACTCTCATAATATCAAAATTACCCTTTTGAAAGTATGACTTTGGCTCCATTTGAGACTTTTTTTTCTCCTTGATTAAAAAGGAAACTTGAAAATGAAGGCAAAGTCATATTTTTTAAAAGATAATTTTGGTATAATAAAAGCGTTAGTAAACATAATATAATTTATTAAATAAGTTAAAATACAATTTTTATAAAAGTAAAATTTTTGTACTTTTATATTAATATCTTTTTAAATGTATAAGCTTTTTACGAAAAACCATATAAACAAGCATAGAAACTTTAATTAAAAAAAGTCTAGGTTTTTAAATGTCAATTCAAACAAAGTTTTCGTCTTCCAATACATAATTAAAACCAAAAGAAAGAAACTAAGTTGAATAAAACCAATACATAATGATGCAAGTTTTTTTGGTGCTAAAAAGACAACATTTTAGAAATCATTTTCAAAATTATAAAAAATTACTTTAAATAATTTTTTTTTTATTTTATAGAAGTGTCGTGTACCAAAAGCACTTTTATTATAATCACTCCTAATCATACCTTAATGCCCTTAAGAAGTTTGCATGATTAATACCATGTGAATCCAAAAGAATGAGTTCTTAATATTATAATCAGTTCTTGGATCGTATTAAGGAAAAAAAACATATGGTAAAAAAAATGTTTTTTGTGTTTGGTTTTTATTTGGAAAGAATTAATCTCACACACAATAGTTGATTTTACTGTTTTCTTTAAAAATACTATTTTTAAAAATAATGAGATAAATCGAAGAATAATTAAAACCCATAATAGTTTATTTTACTTTTTTTTTCTTTGAAACAACTGTTTTAAAAAATAATTGGATAAATACGAAGAATAATTAAAATAAAATATTATATACGAGACCCAAATCACGCAACTAACAATGAGAACTTTGGGCGCCCTAGTTATGGGCCTAAATTGGCCTAGAGAATCCAAATTAGGAACCCAGGGCCGAAGATGTGGGCCTAGTTCAGGATACCCAAACTGAGA
The DNA here is from genome assembly GCA_022058775.1 of Vitis hybrid cultivar. Taxonomy (NCBI): domain Eukaryota; kingdom Viridiplantae; phylum Streptophyta; class Magnoliopsida; order Vitales; family Vitaceae; genus Vitis; species Vitis hybrid cultivar. The sequence continues at coordinate 309,931 of JAJJMF010000154.1, forward strand.
ACGCTTTTGGGCTACCTCAGCCTGTCCAAGCCCAACTACTATCTCTTTAGAATTAGCCCATTTCTCTATCTACAACATTTCTAGGCGCCATTTGGAATGCTTTTGGTTTTTCCTTTAACTAAAAGCTGAAACCAAAACCGAAGCCATAATTTTCAAAAAAAGTAAAAGTTTTATTAAATCTAAATCACTTTAAGCATAAGCTAAAATCAATTATGGGCCTAGCTTGCGCTACTCAAATCATTTGCCTAGTTTGGGCCAATTTCAGCCCATTCTAGGCCCAGACGCTGCCATTAAACAGTCCATTTGGACCCAAAACGGCCCCTACAACGTTTATACACATGGCAATCTTAGTTCATTAAATCAAAGATTATGCAAGAGAAAGACCCAAACATGGAACACTTGGGGCTCCACAAAGCATGGGCCACGTTTGGGCTAAGCCTAAGCACTACCCCCTATATAGAAACGCTATTCTAGTCAGTCCCATCGTCACCCACTATGTAAGAGACACATCCCAACTAGAAAGACTCTAGTTGCCACAGCTTATGGGCCCAATTTTGGGCAACACATATTATGGGCCTAAGTTGGGCCAAGCCCAAATACTACTGATAACTCCTCCCTTGTTGGGAATAAAATTTAAAGCTAAAATCACGATTTTAAAGAAACAATCTTAGTATTACTTTTCTATTAAGTGCCCACTTTCAAGTTAAATAAAAGCTCTTTCATTAAAACTACTTCAGAACATATCCAAAAACCCTTATTGAGTTAAAGATAAAGTGAGCCACCCAAACTCTCCACAAGTCATGGGCTTAGTTTGGGCAACTCAAATTATGGGCCCAAACTTCAACCATCCAATTGAATCAAACAGGAAGAACCATGGGAAGAGAGAGTGAGTGAGAGAGAGAAGCAGAGAGGCATACCAGCAAGTTGAACCAGAGGAAAATCAGAGCTAGGAACAAAGAAACCAGAGACTTGAAGAGCAATTTCTTCAGTGGGATAAGTCATTAAAAGCCCAAAAAAAGGCCCATTTCTCTCATTCACTCTCTCCACAACCCCATGGAGATGGTGGCTTAGCTTCAGCTCCACTGTCTCCTCCAGCATCACCGCCACGACCAGCAACCCCACCAGATCAACAGCCCACAGCCCCCATCTCTACCCACCCACTTCTCCTCCCCGCCCTCCGATCATCGAACTCCCTGCTGCTGATGGTGATCGGACGGCTGTGGAGGCTCCTGGGAAGAGGTAGACAGTGAAGGCTGGAGAGAAAGTTGGGAGTGCTGTGACTGGTGGGTGTGCGATATGGTATCTTTTAACGTTGTCCATGTCCGACGACCTGTTCGCTGACACATGTATATATAGACCTCATTTCAATTTTAATTTTGCATTAATTTTTAGCCTAATTTTAAACCCTGTTTACTTGTGTTATTTTAATCACACTCACTCTTTAATTTTTAATTTTCATCATTTTATAAATTATTTATTTATTTTATTTATTATTATTATTATACCTCACCCACCCACTTTTCTCTCTCTTCCCTCGTCACTCTCATTCTTGAAAGTCACACTCACCCTTTAATTTTTAATTTTCATTATTTTATAAATTATTTATTTTATTTTATTTATTATTATTATTATACCTCACCCACCCACTTTTCTCTCTCTTCCCCAATTCCCTTTGGCCCCCGACATTGCGTCACTCTCATTCCCTGGAGGCTCCCCTGTCCATCTTTCTGGCCCCCCATTTTCATTTTTTTTATTTTATTATTTTATTTTTTATTTATTTTCTTCATCTCTTCTCTATATACTGTCACTATCTATATATCACCGGCCAGTTGTCGTGGGCAAGCCCACTACCGGCTGGTGACCCCTTCCCCGTAAAACCCATTTTCTATTATTATTATTATTATTATTTTATTTTTTTTTTCTTGATTTGATTTTGATAGTAATTATTATTGAAATTGGGTTTGTGTATTTATATTTGTTTATGGGCCTTATGTTTAGGCTTTGTTAATTAATATAAAATTTGAGTTCATTTATTATTGATGGATTAATTTGAAACTTGTTAATTTAGTTTTGTGGTTATATTATATTTAGTGATTAATTTGAGATATTTGGATTATATCAATTGTATATTGTTTATTTGGATTTGGACCTATTGTTAATTTTTTATTTGTTTAGGCTTATTGGATTGGACTTGAAATATTATTTCCTTTGACCATGTATCTTTTTTATGTGGGCTTGTTAATTTATGTGGGTAAGATTTGTTGGATTATTTGAATATTTGATATGAGCTTGACCAATTTGAATTATTTAATTTGGACATGGGACAATTGTGGTACATATTAAATTAGGCTTAGATTATGGAATATTAAATTTAGGCCTAGTAGAATTTATTTTAATTTATGCAATTTTAGGTTTGGTTGATTGTGTTTGTATTTTTGGTTATTAATCTGGATGTTATGTGTTAAGACCTATAGTAATTTGGGCTTATTTTAATTGACGAAATTTATGGAATTAATTTGAAATTGGAATTTGAGTTTGAATATTTGTTTGGGATTTTGCACATTTTTTGACATTTACATTTGTGTTATCTTTGTTTTTGCATGATCTCATTCTGCAATCTTGATGGTTGAGTACGAATTGATGACATGTGGAGCTTATTGTAAGTTCATTTGGGTACATATTGTATTTCTTACTTTTATTTGATTTTATTTTTATTAGTTTTTGTAAATATTCGTTCGTATATATTTATTGACTCTGTGTACAGAATTGAACATCGAACAAACTAGAAATTTTGTTTAAATGAGAGGAAGAATTTAATAAATATGTTTTAATAAAATAATAATTTTAAAATATTTTTTTTAATAAAAGAACGTTTTTTTATTTATAAAAATTTAGAAAAATGCACTTAGAAAAATCCAAAAGAATTGTTTTTTCGTAGAATCTGAAAAAAAAAATTGTTTTTAATCAAATTGTCCAAAAATTTCTTTGTTTAATAAAAATTGTCCAAAAAAAGTTTTTTTTAAATGAATTCTTTTTTTTTTCCTTAATTAAAATGGGATTAAGATTATTTTTAGAAATAGAGGATTTAAATTTTTTTTCTTTTTAATTAAATTTTCTTTTGCAAATAAAGTTATGTCTTTTAAATTATTTGTATAAATCATTTTTTTTAAAATGAAAATGAATTAAAATACTTTTATAAATAAAATTTTTAATAAAATTGCAAAAATTCATTATTTTCTAGTAAAAGCAAGTAAAAATAATTTTTGTGTCCAAATTAAGATTTTGTAATAAATTTTTTGATACAATAAGTGTAAATAACCTTTTTTAAAATTGAATACAAATGAAATTGAGAAAATAAATTGATTTTTTTTTGGTAAATAAATAAATTGAAATCATTAATTCAAAATCATTTTTAATAAAATCCTTTGAAATTTCTTGAAAACTATTTTTGTTATTATTATTTTTATTATTTAGTTCAATAAATCATTTTTTGCATAATTCTCTTATTATTTATTTTGTGTATTTTTGTAATAAGATTTCATCATTATTTTTGTGTATATTGATTTTCACCATGACTTGTATATACTAATTTGCATGATTATTTTTCTTGGTATCCATAATTAATTAATTAATTAATTACCACAATTTCCTCAATTAGTTTAGTAGAGATCGTATGTATATGGGCTTAGAAGGGTGCTACGGCTCACCATCGTACTTTTCTGATAAGTAACCTGACCCCCGAACTCGACTTTGGTTTCCCACAAACCTATTTTTCCTTCAGAAGTTACACTTAGGTTTTTTCTTTCTTATTTAGTCTTTTTTTTTTTTCTAAAAATCAAATTTTCACTAAACAAATAAAAAAGCGAGTCACACCGTCGAATGGGAACGCATGTGAAAATGTGGGGTCCACAAAATGGCGACTCCACTGAGGAGTATTTTTAGAGGGTTAAACTTGAACTCAAGTTGAGGGAAATGTGGCGTTTGATCGGTTGATCAGTGGATACCCCTCTCTATGTGTCTTTGTATGATCGGGTGTTGATTACGCATTGAGAGCTTTGATATGTTTATCTGTGATGCATGTTTGGTTATTATTGTTCATTGGAGATGTTGACATATTGATTACATCGATTGATTCTCTTACCTACTTTAGCATAGTGACTCTTCTTCTTGTATGATTATCTTGCTTTCCTGGACATGTATATTCTCATTTTTGTATATCTCATTCATCTTGGCATGATCGATTCTATTTGTTGTATATTATCTTGTTTATCTGAACATATTGTCTATTCTTGTTATATTCCTATCTTGCTTATCATATTCCTAGCTTGTGTGTAGATATGAGTGATATACCTGTTATTTGCATGACTGCTTAGTGCATGACTACTATTCTTTTATGTGATGCATGTGTCGCTTGTCTATGTGGGTAGCATATCTATCCCCTTATCTCCAACCCTCTGGTTTTGGGCATTTCCTTCATTTCGGTTCTCACTTTTGCACTTGTACTTTGATCGAGCTAGCAGTTAGGAGTAGGGTCTAGCGACGAGCTATATTGATGTTTGGGAGCATTCTGGAGGAGGCCGACACATTGATGCTGATTGGAGTCCTATCTTTGAAGACCTGTATAGCTTAGAGCTAGGTTTTATGGATATTTGTGTGATTAGTGTGTTTCTTTTTCTACTTCAGCTTCATAGGATTTTTGGATGCACCTACACCACTTACCGTGCACTTTAGTCGACTATTGAGTGTTGAGAGGTTTCACCATAGGAAACCCCCTAGGATGTCGAGGTAATGCATGTGTGGAGGTGATGACCACCTTGCATGGAAGCGTCCTGTCTCTTCGGAGGCGTGCAGAGGGTTGCGTACCACTGGAGGGTATGATCACTTCTGCTAGGGATCTTTTAAAGTCTATCCTTATCCTTTTAGAGCCACCTTGACCTTGTAGGTTGAGCCGTAGATCATTCGATTAGGACTCCCTCCCTACACGTGGGTGCATCTAAGGGCCTTCAGAGCCTCTTTGGTCATAGTTTGGATTCAGTATTCCCTCTTTTAGTCTTCAGTTAAGAGTGCACCGAGATCAGTACGGGTTTGAGTTATAGTCGGACAGTCCTTTTACACTTTGATGCCTTACTCATTCCAGTTTAGACCGACATTTCTTCTATCTCGTGTTTCATGCTATTCGGAATTGGTTTTTCATTCTTAGTGTGGATTTACCATCTTGGTTCAGAGTAGAGGGGAGCTTAGTTCGCTTTTCCAAGAGATCAGACATGGATCAACGGGTTGTCACAATTGATCAGTTCACGGCTGCCATGACTTCTATTCAGGAGGCCTTGACCAGTCTAAAATAGGAGATAGATAGTCAGCAGAGTAGACAACTTGTTGTTCAGGATGACACGCCTTATGATTCATTACCAACTCCACCACCACCACTTGGTCCAATAGTGCCACAAGCCCCACCTTATCTATTACATGGTCATTTTGAGGTTGTCTCACCTGTAGTAGTACAAACCACAATCCTTGAGGATACTCATGCATGCATGGATCGTATTGAGCAGCGTATTAGGCAGTTGAGGGTATTTGACAGTTCAGCAACTTGGGATGATCTTGAGGGTCATTAGGGGATTGATTAGAGGTCCCAGAGGGAAGTTCAGACCCAATTGGAGCAGACCTTATTTCATTAGGGAGTTGACCTTAGAGGGAGTTGCATGGTTGATGGATCTAAATGGAAACCGATTCTCGAAGCCAACTAATATAGATCAGCTGAAAAAGTATTATGTTTGAGATCATGGTCGCAGGATGGGTGACCATCATTTTGGTTAACCATATACCTTGTTATACCCTTTGGATATACAGACCGTTGCTAGCCCATTGAGCCTTGCATGTGCATCAGAGCCTTTTTTTCTTATTACCTTGCTGACACTTCTACACCGGGATAGGGGCCTTTTAGTGTATGCATGCTTCATTTAGGAGTTTCGTGAGCCTTGGGCCTATGAGCACACCTTTCTCTCATTATTTTTTTCTACCATCGCACTACTACATTCCTCCATATCTCATTAGTTGTGTTCTTCATTTCTCATTCTTTATTCTATCTACTACTTGTTTTGCTTCATATTCTCTTCACCCTGAGTGGTGATCTTCCTTAGTTCATTACATGGGGGATAGTCATATCATTTCCACTATCTATCATACGAACACTGATTTAGAGATCCTTAGTGTGAGAATGTCATCTTGTCAAAGAGAGTTTTTTGTTACCTTAGCACTCAGGAGTGTGTCTATTCATTATTGATATCATCTTTGGGGTTCATTTGTTTATGTTCAGGGTATGTGTATTTGTATATATGTAAAAAAAACAAAAAAAAAAGTTGAAAAAAAAAACACATGTGTGTATGTGCATAATATTCTCTATCATTGAGTGTGTATATTGATATTTGAGGGTCATTTTACCAAGTATGTTTGTTGATGGGAGTTCGTATGTGAGATTTCCGAGACCCTGCATTCTTTGTATTCATTTTGTCATATTTCTTTGAGAGTGAAATGAGTGACCTTGTCCTAGGGACTCTGGGTCATTATCCTTTCCATCATTATGTTCATTATTGATGTGACTTCACTCTATGTTTGATTTGAGTTGATCACCATTTTTCTTCGTATATTCATTATTTTTCTATCATCCTTGTCATTGCTTGTGATTCAACCCATTCACTTCACCCCCGTTGTTTTTTTCTTACACTGACCTATTCTAGGTTTGATATTTCGCTCGCATCATTCTTGCGTATCTCATTACCAGTTTGATTTGCTTCATTGTCTCATTATTGATATTATATTCACATTGGCCACCATCAGGTCCATGTCTCACGAGCTTTTCTATACATGTTGCATTTTATACATGAGGGCATGGGTGTTTCATCAATGGGTATTTGGGCCTAGTTTCCCTTCATTTCTATTACCTTATCACCCTAGCCTATGTTATGTCCCGTGTCTTAAGACCACCTTGAGGCCATGGGATCAGATGTCGTATTCGACAGCCTCTACTTGGACAAGTATTTGAGATTTGGTTGATATTTAGATATCATCATGCTTCTTCTTTTGGGAGACGTCTCTTTGATGTTTGGACCTGATTCAGTTGCGGGTTTGGATTATAGAGATCACACATTTGATGATGGATGATTTCATGTCACCCGATTTCCGACCCGCCATACATGTGATGCCATACTAGGGCATGTTCCATTTCGGATGAGATTTACAGATCTTCATGGAGTCGCACGATCGTCTCCACTTACAAGATACATGTCTAGATGATGACATGTTCATTATTTTATCATGATCCTCGAGTGGAGCCTTACTTAATCCATTCAGTCAGGCCCGCATTTCTTGACATTCGGATGTCGTCATACTTTCCCTTCTAAGGTATGCCCTTTTGATCTATGAGTTCAATTTAGTTATGGATTTGGATTATCGGGATCACACATTTGATGATGGATGATTTAAGGTCATTTGATTTTTTTTTTTGACTTACCATATATCTGATGCCATACTGGGGCATATTTATGTTTCGATTGAGAGTTATAGATCTTCATAGAGCTACATGATCACTCCCACTTACGGGATGCACACCGAGACGAGGACGTGTTCATTATTTTATCATGATCCCCCAATGGAGCCTCTCTTGAGCCATTCAGTCAAACCCGTATTTTTCATCATTTGTATGTCATCATGCTTCTTATTCCAGGAGACATTTCCTTGACATTTGGGTTCGATTTGGATTGCGGAGATCACACATTTGATGATGGATGATTTCATGTCACTCGATTTTTGTCCTACCATATATCTGATGTCATACTGGGGCATATTCCATTTCGGGTGAGATTTACGAATCTTCATGGAGTCGCACGATTGTCTCCATTTATGAGATACACGCTGAGATGAGGACCTATTCGTTATTTTATCATGATCCTCCGGTGGATCTTCTCTTGAGTCATTTCGTTAGGCTCACACTTTCTGATGTCGTTATGATTTTTGGATGGAGTCATCTCAAGCACATAGGTTCCCGCATCATCATTTCAGTGGGATGCATGTCAAATGTTTTACATATCCCCATGGAGCTATTCTCGAGTTATTAGGACATACCGGATACATCTAATGTCATACTGGGGCATATTTCCTTCCTCCAGCTGTAGAGGTGATGGTTTTCTCACAGATCTGTTATAGTTTTCATCACTCGGCCGAGAGATATTTTATTTGCTTTATTGGTCACTATTCCTATGATTTTCATGGAGATGAGCTTTCAGTGGAGCATGACGTTCAGGTTGTGATTGTCCCACTAACCATGACCCTGCAGTAGATTGTTTTGATGAGATCATGGTGGTTACCTCAGCTGACTACTCTCTTGAGGCTTCCTAGTGGATCATTCGTTTGAGATGATGATGAATTCTCCTAGCAGAGCATTTCGAGTTAAAAGCATTTGACTTATTGTGACATCTCGTCAGGCATCGTGATTTAGTCAGGTAGGTTGTGAGACTATGTTCATAGTCGATTTAATCATTCCGACTCACTAGCAGAGCATCTTTCGAGACTCATTGGGTCTCTTTTAGACCCTTCTAGTGGATTGAGAGTTGTAGCGACATGCTACACTGGGGCATGTTTTCCCTCTCATCATTTTCTTTTAGTTTGGCGTTCAGAGCCACATTTCATTCTCAATTACAATGTTCAGAGTCATCCCTATCCCTTCTTAGTTACGGCGTTCAGAGCCGCCATATCTTCTCAGTTGCGACGTTCAAAGTTGTCCTTCTCAATTTGGCTTTTAGAGCCATGCTTTGAGTTTGGCGTTCAAAGTCGTATCTCAAATTTGGCATTCAGAGTCACTATCCCTTCACAGTTTGGCGTTCAGAGTTGTCATCTTATCACGATTGCCATATTTTCGACGTTCAGAGCTACATTCTTGGCCTTCAAAGCTTTCAGTATCCTTAGTTTGGCGTTCAAAGCCTTCAGTCTTCTCAATTCGACGTTCAGAGCCATGTTTTCGATTTGGAATTCAGAGCTTTCATCTTCTTCAGTTTGGCGTTCAGAGCCGCATCTCCAATTTGGCGTTCAGAGCCACCATATCTTCTTAGTCACGACGTTCAGAGTTGTCCTTATTAGTTTGACATTTAGAGATGTCAATTCTTTCGATTGGCGTTCAGAGCCACCACTCATTCTCAGTTACGACGTTCAGAGTCATCATTCTTAGTTTGACATTCAAAGATGTTAGTTCTTCCGATTGGCGTTTAGAGCCACCACTCATTTTCAGTTACGACATTTAGAGTCATTTTTCTCAGTTTGGCATTCAAAGATGTCAGTTCTTAGTTATGTCAGTTCTTAGTTATGGTGTTCAGGGCCACCATCTTCTTACAGCTCGACATTCAGAGCCATCATTGTTTCTCAGTTACGACATTCAGAGTCATTTTCCTCAGTTTTGGAGTCCAAAGTCACCATCTCCTTATAGCCCGACATTCAGAGCCATCATCATTTTCAATTCGGCATTTAGAGCCATCATCATTCTCAGTTTTAGCGTTCAGAGCCATCATCGTTCTCAGTTTCGGCATTTAAAGCCATCATCGTTTCTCAGTTTTGGCGTTTAGAGTCATCATCGCTTTTCAATTCTAGCATTCAGAGTTATCATTGCTTCTTATTTTCAATGTTCAAAGCCATCATTGCTTCTTGGTTATGACGTTTAGAGTCATTTTCCTCAGTTTTGGAGTTCAAAGCCACCATCTCCTTATAGCTTGGCGTTCAGAGCCATCATCATTCTCAGTTTTGACGTTCAAAGTCATCATCGCTTCTCAGTTTCGGTGTTCAGAGCGACCATCATCATTTTTCTTTTCAGCGTTCAGAGTCATCATCATTCTCAGTTTCGGCGTTCAGAGCCACCATCGCTTCTTAGTTTCGGCATTCAAAGCCATCATCATTCTCAGTTTTGGCATTCAGAGCCACCATTGTTTCTCAGTTTCAACGTTCAGAGCCATCATCGCTTCTCAATTACGTCATTCAGAGCCATCATTGCTTCTCGATTATGACGTTCAGAGTCATTTTCCTTAGTTTTAAAGTTCAAAGCCACCATCATCTTATAGCTCGATGTTCAGGGCCATCATTGTTTCTCAGTTTCGACATTTAGAGTCGTCCTTCTCAGTTTAACATTCAGGGATAGCAATTCTCAGTTTGGCATTCAGAGCCGCCATATATTCTCAGTTTAGTATTCAAAGCTATGTTTTCAGTTTGGCGTTTAGAGTCACATCTCCAGTTTGGCATTCAGAGTCACTATCTCTTCACGGTTTAGCGTTTAAAGCCATCATCCTATCACGATCGGGCATCCGTCATCGGCTTTCCAATGTTCAGAGCCATTTTTTCAGTTTAGCATTCAAAGCCATTGTTTGTTCCTAGTTCAACATTCAGAGTCATCATGTATTTTTTTCGATTAGCGTTCAGAGCCACCATCCTTCCTCAATTATGGCGTTCATAGCCACCATTTTTTTTAGTTTGGCGTTTAGAGTCATGTTCACAGTTTGGCATTCAGAGCCACTATTCTCTTCTCAATTTCAGCGCTCAGAGCCACAATCTCTTCTCAATTTAGGCATACAGAGCCATCATCTCTTTACAGCTTGGCTAAGAGTCGTCGTATCTTCTCAGTTACAACGTTCAGAGTCATCATGTCTTTCTTCAGTTAGGCATTCAGATCCACTATATCTCTTTCAATTCGACATTTAAAGTTGCATCTTCATTTTGGCGTTCATAGCCGTTGTTTGTTTCAATTTGACATTTAGAGTCGTGTTTTTAGTTTGGTATTCAGAGCCATTAGTTAGCTTGGCATTTAAAACCATCATATCTTCAGTTTGGCATTTAGAGTCATTGGTTAGCTTAGCATTCAAATGTCACCATATTTCTTCAGTTTGGCATTTAGAGACATTAGTTAGCTTGACATTCAAAGCCACCATTTCCCTTTAATTCAGCGTTCAGAGCCATATTCTTAGCATTTAGAGTTGTCATTCTCTTTTAGTTCGGTGCTCAGAGCCACATTGCTAGCATTGAGGGTTTTCATTTTCTTTTAGTTTAGCATTCAAAGTCATTTTCTTCACTTTAGATGTTTAGAGCCCTGAGCTCACAACCCAAAGTCGTTCTTCTCATTTATGACCTAGAGTCATTCTTAGCACTCAAAGCCACTCAAAGTCGTTCTTCTCATTTATGACCTAAGTCATTCTTAACATTTAGAGCCCTAAGCTCACAATCCAGATCCATTTTCACCATTTAGGCATTCAAAGACACCATTTTCTTTCATAGGCATTCAAAGCTATCTTTTCCAATTTTAGGCGTTTAGAGCCATGTCTTCACTACAGGCGTTCAGATCCATGTCTTTAGTACAAACGTTCAAGGCCATTTCTTCTAGTTTTAGGCATTCAGAGCCACTTTCATCAATTTTAGGCATTCAAAGCCATCTATTTCAGTTTTAGGCGTTCAGAGTCATGTCTTCAATTTGACATTTAGAGCCATCATCTTCTCTAATGTCATACTGGGACAAATTTGGTGGTCTTTCTTGTTCTTTGGCAAAGTTCACTTCGTTTCGTTTGTGTATACACTCACTTTACTCGTGAACTCTATCGAATAGGGGCATATTTGTAAACCCCCAAATTTGTCCCAATTTTAATTTTACATTAATTTGGAGCCCAATTTTAAACCTCGATTACATGTGTTATTTTAAGCCCACTCACCCTTTAATTTTTAATTTTCATCATTTTGTAAATTATTTTTTCATTTTATTTATTTTTATTTATTTATTTTTTTTATTTGTTATTATTATTATTATATTATATTATATTATATTTTTATTTTATTTTTCCTTTCTTCTTTCTCTTTTTTTTTCTCCTCCAACTACCCTCACCCACCCACTTTTCTCTCTCTTCCTCAATTCCCTTTGGCCACCCACCCTCATGAGTTTCCTTCTGCTTCCACTTCACTGGCTTCCCCAAAAACACACCCGACGGTCGTCTCCCGAGCTCCTCCTTTCCATTTTTCTTTTTTATTTTTTTCTCTTCCCAACAGCACACGCCGACCCATTTTTTTTTCCTTCTTTATGCTCCCCCCAACACCACGACTCTCATTCCCAACCAGGCTCCCCTCTCCTCTCTTCATCTTTCCGGCCCCCCATTTTCAATTTTTTTTTTTCTTCATCTCTTCTTTCTATACTGCCACTATCGGTAGATCACCAGCCAATCGCCGCCGGCAAGCTCACTATCGGCCGATGACCTCTTCCCATTTTCTTTCATTTTCTCATTTCCTCACTTTCTCGTAAAACTCATTTTCCATTATTATTATTATTATTATTATTATTATTATTATTATTATTATTATTATT
>JAJJMF010000154.1:329958-361195 GCA_022058775.1 Vitis hybrid cultivar
ATTTATTTAAAACAAACAAATTATGAAAGCCTATTTAATAAATAATAATATAAATTATTATATTAATTAATAATTTTTTATATACTATATCTAAGTGCTATATAATATCATGTCTATATAAGTTCAATTTAAATTTAAAATTTATCATATTTTAATTTTAGTTCATAATATCACATCATGCCCATAGGATCATAATTTATGAAAATATTATCATATTTTTATTTAAGTTCATAAATAGGCTTTCATGATTTATTTTTTTAAATAAATATAATTTATTATTATTTTATTTATATTTAAGTTTAATTAATTAATTATATTTATATTAGATATAGTGTCAATTGTTTTAATAAAATAAAATAAAATAAATTATACCATATTAAAAATATCAATTATTTAATTTCATATATTAATATTTTTAAATAATGAGATAAGTTTATTTAAAATCAAAATAATATAATTTTTTATTTTAAAAAATTAAAGTTAAATATTTTAAATGAAACAACATAATTATATATATAAGTTAAAGTCACAGTTGGTGACTATGGTTTTGATCATTTTTAAAAGAATTCAAAATCGTAGTCACTAATTGCGACCTTAAACTTAAAGTTAAAACCATGGTTGGTAACTATGGTTTCTAACCATTTTAGAAAAATAAAACCGTAGTCATCAATTACGGTTTTATAACATGACAACTTATATGATACAGACACATTAGATTGAGTATTATTTTGGAAATAAGTTTATTTTATGATTTTTTTTTTCATTGTACTATTTTGGGTCAAAACTCCCACTCTATAGATGTTATCTATATTAATATTTGTTTCATTTTAAATTAAATTTTGTTTATATTTTACAAATTCATAACAAATGATCATCAATACAACAAAAAATGAAAAAAAAAGTTATGGTTTGCTAAGCTCTTGCATCTTGTATTCTAACACAACATCTTGGATGCATATTGAGAAACAAAATAGTTAATTTCAACAAATTTCCATTTTGGGTTTTTTCTCATTGGTAGACTCCTACATCATATGATATCAAATTTTGGTTAATGTAGAAGTGAGGAATTAAATAACCTTGGACACTCCACCTCATGAGCCACATTTTCAGTTTTATGAATATATATATATAATCTTGTGTTTTTCTCTAACTGACACAACAATTATCTCAAGCCACTTCTAAACCTAAAGATATGTCACGGATGCACTATAGGAGAACAAACACTGATGCATTAATTGTTATTCTCTTTTTTAATTATTTTTTCAAGAAGATTTCATGCGGCTTTCACTTGGCTTTAATTTCATGTTCCTTTGATTAATGTTTTTGAACCTTGAGTAAGCATTCCTTGCACAATTTGAGCTCAAGATCAAAGAAATTTTCATTCATATTTAAGGTTAGATTATGGACAACCTCATACCAGTGGTTTCTATCATATTATGAGATCAAAGCATCCTTAAGACTTAGATAAGAGAGAATTAAAATTACATATTTTATTTTCAACTTTTTATGCATAAATATAAAACAATTTCATTATCTTAATAGTATAATTAATGAAATTTGATATACAATTTTTATGTCTTCTCTTGTTGTCCAAATGAATTATATAATGGTACTTGTAAATAGTACCATAGTTACCTAAAATAATTAAGGACCACATTTTTTAAGTTCCAAATTTTCCTACAATACTATAATGAATTTTTTCATAATTATTATGGTTGCAATAATAAACCAAATAAAAGGAAGTCATGTTACATCATTTAATAAATGTCATAAAAAATGCAAAAATAAAAATAAAAAAATTAAACCCTATAAAGGATATATATTTGAATAATATCTAATCCAATAAATTATCATAAAAACTATTTTTACTTTTCACAAAAATTTTAATGGTGGCCTCTTAGGATTTTCTTTCAAGTTGCTTCTAGATGGGAATGGGTCTAGATAGAATTAAAAGAAAAACAAAAGAATTAAAAGAAAAAAAAAAGTGAGATTTTCAATATTTACTAATATAACCTTGATAGATTTATAAATGAAATTACATTGACTTATAAATTATTTGTCAAGATAGCTTTTACCAACCCTGACATAAGAATATTTTAACTATATATATTGACTTATAATTTTTCTATCGAGATTGTATTACTATAAATTAAAGAAAATTTTAGCAAATTCCATATATGTCATTATTGCCTTTATTTAGCTACCTTGACATACGAATATATTAATTTTATATTGACTTATAAATTCTTTGTCAAGGTTACATCGTCTTAAGTCAAGGAATAATCACTGGAATTCATATATGTCATTATTTCTTTTAACTAAGTTTTATATGTCATAGTTGTCCATTTAAATAAAAAATATTGACATACATTACTTTAAGTAAAGATAATAGATGTCAACAATGACCCTTTTTCTTGTAGTGAAATCAAGTAGAGATTAAAAATCAAATAATTGAATTAAACATAAAACCAAATTAAAAATAAATAAATGGGATTAGACATAAATAATATCACACTTTTTGGCACTAAATTTTCTGATAATAAAATTATTTTTAACTAATTTTCTTATATTAAAAAAATACATACCACCTTGGTCATTGGCCATAATATTTACCAATCTTAATTTAAACCCATCATTTATTTCTTTTAGACTAAATTTGTAAATTTTTTAAAGTTAATTATTTTATATATAGTTTAAATACTTTTTTTTTCTTTTATATCATAACTTTTTAATAAAAAATAAAAACAAAAATAACTTAATTTGAGCAAGAAATTTGTAGACTTAAAAAAAAAAAAAAAAAAAGAAAAGAAAAGAATAGATAGCATACTCAAAGAGTTGAAGAGAAAAATTTGAAAAGAATATAAAATGACAAAAGAGATAAAAAATTTCAAACTTTAAAGATGAAAAATGAAATGGTTACAAGAAATTTAAAAAGTTTTCAAACTTTTAATAATAAATTTTTGTAACATTGATTAAATTAAGAGTGTGGTTTTAAAGAGAATGAAATTTATAACTTTTAAGACATTTTTTGAATGAAAAAAGTGAAAAGTAAATAAAAAATTAATGATCGGTTTTCTATACACTTTCTTTTTAAGAAAATAAAATAAAAAATTTATTTTAAATTTAAAAACTCTTATGAAAAAGTCATTGACTTATATTAAGTTATTAAAAATTATATTTTTAATTTGTTTTTAAAAACCATTATATATTCTGTAAAACTTATTATTATTTTTTGTTTGTAAAGATAGAAAATAGAACCTTATTAAATTAAATAATTTCATATCGAAGAAAAATATATAATATATCAAATTATTGAATCAAACGAAAAATATATAAAAGAAAAATAAGTTTTGTTCTAAAAATATTTTTTTTTAAAAAAATCAAAAGCATTAAAATCTCAATAGAAATTTTTTCATCATTTTGGTAAATTTTATATCAAAATCTTAATATTTTAAAACAATGAAGTAATTTTCTTAATAAATTTAAATTTGTTTAAATAAATAATGTAAATGAGTGATGAAACTTTTTATTCAATAATTATCTATAATATAATAAGTGTTATTATTGATTCACTATTATTTAATTAACTATAAAAGTTTAAAATATTTAAATATCTCAAAATGGATGGAAATCACTATTACGGTTATAAAAAGTAAAAAGTTTTATGTAAATTTTTTTATAAAAAAATTAATTTATTTCTTTGAAGAAATGAAAGATAAGTTAGGATAAGAAGAAAAAATTAATAATAAATATAAGTATTAAATACATTTTATATCTTTTTCCAAAACACACTCAAATATGATTTAAAATACTTCAAATTTGTTATTAAGAGAAGAAAAAAAACGCGATTTATGGGAGAGTTTCAAACAAACCTTAACCGTCTTTCATCTCAATTCTAAATTCAAATCGAAAAACATTTTACGATGATTTCCTACTATAACAAGACTTCTCTACATACATATTATAAATAATCTAGAATCAATGGTTGAGACTAATATACTATTGATGTTGAAGATGAATATGTTTAGTTTGAGAGGTTTCTCACAAACATTAACATTTTCTTTTATAGTTTCATGAGAGCAGTTTTCAGCATTGAATTTAAATATAAAATTAAAATGAAGTATTGAATTTGAATATAAAATCAAAATGAAGTTACGAACATACAGATTTCCGTAGTGTCAAGTAATTAAAATCTGGGATAAGAAGGCAGAATTAGTGTATGGGAAGCATGGATAGCTATTCATTGTGATAGATGGGTTTTGGGCAGCCAAAAGCATGGGCTGTGGAAGAAGAAAGACGCTTGATGTCTGATGAAGGTGGTAGGGATAGGTTGTTTTGATTGCCTAAAGAATAAGTTGTTGCAGGGTATGACATGGTTTGAAGTACTTGTCTTGAGCAACTAAAAATAAGCTTTAAAGAGAGAGTGGTATGGCTCATGGGTTAAGATACGTTTTAAGCCATCTGAAATATGAGCAGTAACAACAAAGCACAATTGATGGGTGAGAGAAATGGGAAGCTAGGCTAACAACCTATGGAGACTATTGATGGACGGTTGATGCATGGGTTAGTTTAAGGTGTGTTTGGTATGTTTTAAATTATATGAAAGCTAAGTATAAATATTTCATAAAATCATACAAGTTGCATATTTGTTTTTGATTTAGAAAATTAATTTATTTTATGTTTTGATGTGTGAATTTTAATATCATATAGACTTTACTTATGATTCAAGATATCTAAAAATAATAATTATTTTGGCATGTTTATTATAAAAAAAAAAACACATTTTGTTTTATATTTTAAGACATGAATTAGATAACCATAATAAACTCAAATTTTAATTTTGTTTTTGGTTCATAAAGTATTAAAAAGAGAATTGCTTTGATACATTAATAAACTCAAATCTTTATTTTGATTTAGGATTCTTGTGATGTTAAAAAATAAAATTATTTTATCATAAAATAAAGCTTTGAATATATATTTAATAACCTTAACATATTATTTCTCAATTTAATCATTCAATATAGTGATTAATACCTTAATTTCTATAATTTATAAGATAAAGTTAACAAAAAAAACTTGAATCTTACTAAATCATTCTTTAAAAAAAAAAAAAAATCATTCCAATTCATTATCAAAACCTTATTGTATTTTATATTTTTAAAGAATATGATATCAATTAATATATTATTTTAAAATATGAATTTATTTGTAAGAATTAAGGTTTTAGAATTATAAACAAACTGAAATATGCTATAAATCAATCAAAAAAACAAAGTCCTAAACTAATAATTAAGGTCACTACACATGAAATAGGGATCCACTTAGTCTCTCCAAAATATCTAATTGAAAATCCAAAACTAGTGATCGATATAGTCTTAGTGGACCATCAATTAATAAGAGCTAAAAACAACTCAAAAAATGGCCACAATTGCACACTAAAGCATCAAAGGATGTAGGAGGACAATCCTATATGGAATGTGTTAAGAGAACAAAATAGAGGGTTTATAATATTCTAAGAAAACAAATACGTTACCATATACATAATCACTTTGTAAAAAATGTTTTCATTAGGATTATAATTGAAATGTTGATATAGAAATTAAATAAGATGTAGAAATTCATTATGTTTCTTATATATTATTGTATTTGGATGCCATATTAAATTATAAATAAGAATTCATTGGAAAACAAATATAAATTGTGTTTAACTAACTACCAAATGAAAACTAGATGGAGCAAAATATAATTTTAAAGTATTGTGTTTTCCTTTATTTGTATTTTATAATTTTTAATTTATTTAATGTTTTCATATTTAAAAAAAAGGGCAAAAAATTTGCTCTTAAGAAGCTCCCTATATTGTTAATGAGAAAACAGTTATCTAATAATGTTGTTAATTTCTAAAAATAATATTTAGTTTTTAAAAATGAAACTATAGTTTGAATGGTGGTACTATTACAAAATATTGTTATGATTGACTAAGTTGTCTAACCTCATAAAACAAAATATTCTCTCTCCAACTACAAAATGTATGTTTTGAGATTACTTTATTTTATTTTTTTCTTATTTTCTCTCATTCTAAGCTTTCTTTTTGTTTTATGATTCTCTAAGCATAATATGTGTTTGTCTTTATATTTGTTATAATAATTATAAGAGATGGATGAATGCACCTCCCAATTTAAATTTAAATTTTGGATGTTTACTGGTCAAGTTGTAAAACCATTATATATATTATTTCAATTCTTCAAAGTATAGTGATCTTTCTCATTGGCCATTTAAAAAAAAAAAGATTAATACAATAAGCTTTAAAATTTCATTTCCATCTTGAATTTCTCGAATAAAAGATTCTATTAAGAAAATTAGGGGAGAGAAAATGAACGAATATGAAATTTGAAAAAAAAAATGTTATATTAAAACTCCATCAGTCATTTTCTGCTATGTTATGTAATCTAGATTATAATATATGGTATATTAAAAAATTTTATTTTTTTTTAAATATCCCATTATTCCAACTGGTGGTCTTGGTAGTGAGATACTAAATGAGTATACGTTTACTCAATTCCAAAACTGCAAGAAGCATGACAAAGAGGCCATTGAAAAATACATTGGACATGTTATCCTAGCATCCTGCAAATGTAAAGGCAATGTTGGAAAAGTTTAGAGTAGAGCCTTGGAGGTAGTGGAGTCACGTCATCAACATCTTAACTATCAAGTGCTTAAATGTTGCAGATTAGATAGGAAGTGGAGGACTACTTATAGGCTTGGACCACAGAAGAAGACAATAAGCTCACTGAATTTGTCGTACCCGGATTTTTAATGACATGAATCGGAAAAGATTTCATAAAATTGTTGGTAAAATAGTAAAAAAAAAGTATTAATATTTAATTAAGATAATATTTTAAAAATCGGTTAAAAGCCAATAATTTAAAAAATTTTATCACATTGAATTTAAAAAGTGTGAATTTCAGGAATTAGATTTAAATTTTTTAAAAATTAACTATTAAATGATTAAGAGTAGATTTTAAAAATTTTAATATTAAATATATTGTACGAATTAATTTAATTATTACTAGATAATTGCCTGAAAATCTTAATGAAAAAAACTTGATGAAATTTATATCATGTCGAAATGTCATATATCATATCATACATAATATCAATTTTTTTTTTTCTCAAAACAACTTTAATATATGTATTATTATTTTTTCTATCATTTTTTGAAAATTTTTCTACTATATTTATGAATTTTGATTAAGTTGTGTGTCATCTAAATTTTTGTCATAATTTCCACTAATATTTTCAAATATATCATAATATATTTATAAATTCGATATTAATTAATATATCTGTAAAAACTAATATTTTTATTCTTAATAATTTTAAGTTTATAGATATTTTAAATTTTATTCTTCAAATTATTAACTTAAAATTGAATACTTTTCATTTGAAGTCAACATTTCATTTTAACAACCCTCCTATATTTTCATTATAAAAAAAAAATTGAAACATAATCTTAAATATTATGTTAATAATTATTATAAATCTTAATTTCTTTTGTATAATATGATATTCTCCCACTTTGGTAACTTGCAAATGATCATTCATATATATATATATATATATATATATACCCTAATGAAATCTATTCAATTTTCCCGTGCAATTCATTGTTCTTTCTTGTTCAAATAGAAAATCATAATAAATATAATATTAGATGAAATAAACATGATAAATAAACATAAAGCACCACCGTCTTCTGTTGCCGCATGCCCATTTCCGTTTGGCATTTTGAAACTTATGTTTCGACAACTCGAACGGAACTAAAGGCAGATTCCCTCAAGTCTGATGGGGTGGTTCAGTTTGTCTCTAAGCTATAAATAATACACCACCTGAAGCTTAGCTATTCACAATATTATTTCTTCAAGTTCAGTCATTGTAATGTTTATTTATTTGTTTGTTTGTTTTCTTGTTGTATATTTCATGGAAGCAGTTTTATTGGGTTCATTTCTTCCATCTTTGCAGGCAAATCAGTAATGGAAGGACCACGGCAGAAGAGATGGCGATGGACCACAGAAGAAGATATTAAGCTCAAATACTTTAAGACAGAATACCCCAATCTACCTTGGGGAGATATCATAGAGCTAGCGAAGCTGGACAGGGATGAAAAGAGTTGTTCGCATAGGTGGAATACCTATCTGAGCCCTGAAGAGGAATGCTCCCACAGGAATATGATGCGGAAAGATGAACTCATCATCTAAAGAGCCTTGGTGTGAGGTAATGACAATCATCCTCATATTTTTCCATTATCATATGATATGATGTGATATGATAGTGTGGTGACCAGCTTCCTGTGTTGTGTTGCTCGCAGCTGGGCATCTATGGCAAAATATCATCTTCCTAGGCGTCTATGACCTTGAGGCTTGGATGGCTGTGTTAGCTTCTTTGATTCCCAACGTTGATCCAAATGCAATTAGTTCGATTCCTGAACACACCAGCTGAAGAAATCGCGAAATTATGGATAATGAGACTAGTCCAAAGTATATATATATATATATATATATATATATATATATATATATTACATGTCTTTGAGTGTCAAATATATATATATGTTTGCAACTAAATTAAGCATCATCTTCTCCATGGTGATGAATCCATGAACCTTATAATAACGCTGTGTATTGTATTATGCTGAGGGTTTTGTACGTTGATTTCTGAGTATTGAGCACTATTCTCATATGCTAATCCTAATTCCCTCTCATCATCATCCACTGCATCAACTCCATACTCCAATCTTCTTTCCTTCGCTATTAATTAACTCCACCATTTCAGTGGTTTTATGCGTGAAAGTGAGTCCTAAGCCATCGGTGATTCAACCATCCTTCTGATTATTATAAACAAAGAAAATAAAGTCGAAATAGCTTAAATTACTTTTAATCATTTGTAATTTTCAAAAGACTCGTGTACCAGAAATTGAAAGAACCATCACGTACTCCTCCCTCTCATTAGTATTGGATTGAGAATATATGTTCTATATCTTTTTATTTAGTTTTTATTTTTCTTGTCTAAAAATTAAAAGAACTAATACATCATAACCAATTAAGATAAAGTCAACTGGTTCACACATCTATCATCCAATCTCCCACCAACAATTTGAAATGAATTCTAGGGCAGGCTATTTTAGTTGCCTTGCACAAAGCTTCCCCTGAGAGACAATATATTATTATCTAATAGTTGATTTTACTTATTTAATTTTATTTAAGACAACCATTTTAAAAAATAATGAGATAAATATGAAGAATAATTAAAATAAAATATTATATATAAAATTTATTTTTTAAAAGTATATGGAAACACAAAAAATAAGTTGAAACTATTCCAAATTCTTAAATAAGTTTTTGCTCTAGTAAACATAAGGAAATAATATTCAAAACTATTTTTTGAGAATAATTTTCAAAAATCTCCCCAAGCAAACCCTATTTCTTCCAAACTAGGTTACATTTATATTGAATCCTCATCTCCATGGACTTGGTTTGCATGCAACAGACCCTACTCAAACACTCCTGAGTCTTCCTAATCCTTAAGCCCCCAGTTTTAGTCCCTACTTTTTTCTTCCTAATTGTTTAAATTGCTTCTACTTTTCTAAAAATGCTGAAAGGGAAGAACAAACCTTTTAAGACCTAAAAATGTTTGTGAATCTAATGTGCGGATTTTTATTATAATATATATTATTATAAACACTATTCAAAACATTTTAATGGTTTAGACCCAAATACTAACGATTCTTCATGGAAACCTTTTTTATAGAAGCCTTACTAACAGAAATGTCATGTACTAAAAGCACTTTTATTATAAATACTCCTAATCATACCCTAATGCCCCTAAGTACGTAGTTTGCATGATTAATACTATGTGGATCCAAGAAGAATAAGTTCTTAAGATTATACTTGGTTCTTGAATGTATGAAGGAAAGAAAAAATATAGTAAGAAAAATGTTTCCTTGTGTCTGGTTTTACAACAAAAAATATAAAGGAAAATCAAATATAATTAAAATTAATAAATAAAAAACTTATAGATTTTCAAATTATTTAATCTTCATGTGAAAAGAAAATTAAGTTAAACAAGTTTGAAGTGGCCTATACAAATAATTTATTAACTTTATTTTATTTCCTTCTACTTTTACTCCTTGTTTTCCTTCCCACACATTTCCTCTCAAATTTTCTAGAACCAAATAAAGCCTAAAGATCCAAGTCTAGCCTATGATTCTGAGTCAAATCTGATGGTACAAAACCCTTAAAAGTATGACATAATGTAATTATAAATGGTTTTCATTAATATGATCTATATTATGATTTGGATTTTTCATTCACTATCCTATTTATGTATTATGTATGTTGAAAATTCAAGTATCTATCACTCGAATTATATATGACTTATGTGTATGATGAGTTGTACAAAAGATCCAAGTCATAAGTTCATTGCAAGTTGATAAATGTTCACAACTAGTTCATGAACTTGAGTTATCCTTTTGGGGCAATAGTGTAATACCTTTTAATTAGAGAAATGACTTGTCTTGATCATAAGGATAGGTTTTCAATGGTGAGTGTACTAGTGTATATGGTTACATATTAGATAGAACCTATAGTAAGTCATGATATTGGTTATCGGATAGTCATAACTTCACTAAGCTACTATGATGCTGAGAAAATAAAGCTAATCTAATTAAGAAAAACACCCAAGAAGAGGTTGGGGGGAGGGGGGAGGGGGGTGGGTACAAAAGTAAAGAGATAGAGTAGGGATGACAATGAGGTGTGTTCAGGACGAGTCATCCCCATCCCAACACTGCCCCGTTTATTCAAAATAATTCCCATCTCTGTCCTATTTAAAAAATTAAACGAGGCGGGGCGGGTATGATAAATTCTCATACCGCCCCACCCCGTTTAACTTTTTTTTTTTTTTAAAAAAAAAATTACTTTTAAAATTTTTAATAACATAAAAATAAATATATTTTATAAATAATTAAATTATTATATTTCTTATGACTTATTTTATTAAATTTTTTTTATTATCTATATATTAAAAATAGTAAAATAAAAATTAAATTAATTAAAAAAATTAATTTGATATATAATTGGGGTGGGGCAAAACGGGACAAGGCAATACCCGAACCCACCCCGGGTTTTAAAAAAAAATCCCAAACCCGTTTATTAAAATTAAAACTCGTCCCATTAGGAGCGAGGCAGGGCGGGTACCCGAAAAAACTCACCCCATTGCCATCCTTAAGATAGAGTTAGAGAAAGCAAACACAATTTTGTAGTGGTTCGGTACCTTTTGCCTACGTCTACTCTCCTCAAGCTCTTAACCAAATGAGGGTTTCACTATCCTTGAAGCTTCAACCAAACTTCCAAAGTTTTTATACTTGGATTCCGGCTCTAATGGGCTCTTACATAATCCCTTCAAGTCTCTATTCACTTGAAGCTTTTAACACTCACTAAAACACTTAAGATACAGATGGGAACCTCTCAACCTAACTCAATAAAGGTTCAAATACAAGAAGGCTAGGATGAATGACAAACGGTGCACTAAAGGATAAGCAAGTGAAGATTTTAATGCACCAAAGAGAGAAAGAGAGTTTTTAAGTGAAGAACAAGTAATTGAAAATTTGAATGTAGGTTCTCTTCTTCATAAATGAAGTAGAGCTCTCAATTTATAGGTTTCTAGCCTCGGACACCAAAAATGTTAAAAAGTGGTCTTGACCAATCGAGTTTTGGTTCGACCAGTTGACTAGCCATTAGGCATTAAATGCATGGCAGGTAACCGTTGGGCCTTGACCAAGAAGACCTACCTCTTAATAGAGAAAGGTCTTACTCTTGACTAGGAATGCAAGGCTATAAGAAGAGAGAGAGGTTTTTTTTTTTGGCATCCCTTGATTGGTTCTCAACCGAGAAAGTTTAATCGGTCGACCAGTTCCATGATCGGTTGAACCAGTTCACCAGTCTCCTTGATCGATTCACTTATTTTGGCCCAAAAACCTATGTTTTTCTATTCCTTTCAATTCTAACACTTAGGCAAGGTCTTAAAGTATTTTAATATGTCAATTTTAAAACAGTTTGCATAAGATTCGTATGAGAAAACTTGGGTTTTAATGAAAATTTAACTTATACATAAATTGAGTTTTTAATGATGCATGAATTAGTATGAAAAACTTAAGTGCACCCATGCATTCATACATATATTCCTAAGATTAAAAAGTCTTCCACATGCCTCAATCTTGCATTCATTTAGTTATTTGATGATTTTCTTGAATTTCATTTTGAATTTTCAAATCAAAACCTGAAGCTCTTCTAATTCAAAATCACTAGCAACTTAATCATGGTTTGTTACCATCAAAACATAATTAGGAGAATCCTTAGGCAAACAAATGCATAAGCTCTCAACCTTAAGAAAATATTGAACTAGTATTGAGGTCTTCTGTGGCTTTGACCTATGGGTGAAACCCTAAAGTGGTTATATATTTCCTATGGATTGAATCACTGTTGATTAAGAAAATAGTGAAAGATATTGTCAAGATAGGCACCATGACATTTCATTGATTTTGGACAAAGTGTATTGTTGAATGATCCTAAGGATATGTGATCATGAAATATGTGGCCTCGGTAATTCCATAAGTGGGATTTAACATATATTTTTAAAGAGTTAAGAGTATGTCAATTAATCACATAATAGGAGGATTTGAGACTCAAGGTTGATAGAGATAATCTTGAGAGGTTGATAGCACTCACCTTATTAGATTACAAACACCAGTTAATGGGAAGTCTGCATGCAATCATTAATAAGTCATGGACCTTAACTTTGTCTCATTGTAGTATTATAGGATACTATAGTGTAGTTTACTCTCTGTAATGGGATGTTGAGTCAACTTTAGAATTAGATTTTGAGGAAGCTAGTATTTTCTTATAAATTCCAATGGTTCCTACTCAAGCTCATCTTCCTTTGTGGCACATTATTTAAGGGATATTTGGGGTTTTTATTCATATGTACATTTTGGTAAATATGAAATGTTGCATAAGAGCTTATGAATGATTTTTGGATTAGGTTAATTAATTTATTGGAACTTAATAAATCTATTTATTAATTATAGCCCAATGAGCTAAATTAAGTGACTCAAGTCTAAGATGAAGTTAAGTCACTTAAGCCCACATGTAAGTCTATATAAGGCCCCTTAGGGGTTTAGTGTTAGACATTTAGTCATTTTATCTTCCAAAAAAAATAACCCTTGTCTTCATTCCCACAAAGACAATACCACTATTCTCAAGTGGCAAGACCTAGGAGAGAACCATCAAATAGAAGATTGTAAGGTTTTGGAGATACACATCATCCTTTTCATCAACTAGAACTGATTTGGGAAGATCTATATCAAAGATAATGCTTTCTAAGCACTTAGATCTAGAGTCTTATCATTTTTAATGCTTTCATTATTTAGATTTTGTATACCTACAAAGATAGTTGCATGCACGATGAACCAGGGCTTGGAATTTTTTTTCCAAATATTCCACAATTGGTATTAAAACCCTAGTATGGACCTACATTTTTCACGTGTGTCCCCACTCAACAGCGAGACTTTGGTCAAAGTGGCCCAACATAGAAAAGTGGTCCAATTCAAACTTAAACATGTACCAATCTATGAGCACACCAATAGGAGACCTTAAAAAAGGAATACTAAACCCAAACTTATGACCTGGGCAACTCTGAAGGCTCGTAGATGCACTCATGTGTAGGAATGAAATCCTAATTAGGTCTAAGCTTAACCTAAAAGATCAAGGCGACTCTATAAAATAAAATAGGTGGGTTAAAGGGATCCCTAGGAAAAATGATCATACTTTTCAGTGGTATGCAACCTCTTGTATGGAAGTTCTTAAATACTAGATCTACTAATTTGTGTAAGTTCTTAAATACTAGATCTACTAATTTGTGGAAGTTCTTAAACACTAGATCTACTAATTTGTGGAAGTTCTTAAACACTATATCCACTAATTTGTAGAAGTTCTTAAACACTATATGTACTTATCATTTGTGGAAGTTCTTAAACACTATATCTACTAATTTGTGGAAATTCTTAAACACTATATCTACTTATCCTTTGTGGATGTTGTTAAACACTAGATCTACTTATCATTGTGATGGTTGGTTGAGGCTTTATATGTAAGATTATTCTTTTAATTTCTTGGTGAATAAAGTTTATACTTGAAAAATTCATAGTTCTTATCAACACACAAGATATTATTATCAAATATCATATATTATATCGTATATAGTATCAATTTTACTTTCTTTTTTTTTTTTTCCATCAAAACAACTTTAATATATGTACTATTATTTTTCTATCATTTTTTGAATTTAAATCTACTAATTTGTGGAAGTTCTTAAACACTATATGTACTTATCATTTGTGGAAGTTCTTAAACACTATATCTACTAATTTGTGGAAGTTCTTAAACACTATATCTACTTATCATTTGTGGATGTTGTTAAACACTAGATCTACTTAAACACTATATCTACTTATCATTTGTTGATGTTGTTAAACACTATATCTACTTATCATTTGTTGATGTTGTTAAACACTATATCTACTTATCATTTGTTGATGTTGTTAACACTAGATCTACTTATCATTGTGATGGTTGGTTGAGGTTTTATATGTAAGATTATTCTTTTAATTTCTTGGTGAATAAAGTGTCTATACTTGAAAAATTCATAGTTGTTATCAACACACAAGATATTATTATCAAATATCATATATTATATCTTATATAATATCATTTTTTTTTTGTCAAAACAACTTTAATATATGTACTATTATTTTTCTATCAGTTTTTGAAATTTAGATCTACTAATTTGTGGAAGTTCTTAAACACTATATCTACTTATCATTTGTGGATGTTAAAAACTAGATCTACTTAAACACTATATCTACTTATCATTTGTTGATGTTGTTAAACACTAGATCTACTTATCATTGTGATGGTTGGTTGAGGTTTTATATGTAAGATTATTTTTTTAATTTCTTAGTGAATAAAGTGTATACTTGAAAAATTCATAGTTCTTATCAACACACAAGATATTATTATCAAATATCATATATTATATCATATATAATATCAATTTTTTTGTCAAAACAATTTTAATATATGTACTATTATTTTTCTATCATTTTTTGAATTTTTTTTAAATATATTTATGAATTTTGATCAAGTTGTGTATCATCTAAATTTTTGTAATAATTTCCACTAATATTTTCAGATATGTCATAATATATTAATAAATTCAACACTAATATATTCGTAAAAATTGATATTTTTATTCTTAATGATTTTAAGTTTATAGATATTTTAAATTTTATTCTTCAAATTATTAACTTAAAATTGAATACTTTCCATTTGAAGTCAACATTTCATTTTAACAACCCTCTTATATCTTCATTATAAAAAAATTGAAACATAATCTTAAATATTATGTTAATAATTATTATTCAATATTTTCTCTTATGTTGCAATAGAAAACAGAATTACACAATTGGACTACTTCAAGTATATACTTACATATATATATATATATATATATATATATATATATATAAAATCTTGTGTAACATAAGTTATTCACTACCATCCCATGAAAAGTTAAATGCTTCTTTGCCCTTAATTTGTTACTTATATGGTTCAACTTTGTCATCCCAAATGGGGCTCTTAAACAAAATCGTCATCAACATCATCATCATTATCATAAAAAATAAAAAATAAAAAATGGTAATAATTGGGTAAACATACACTTAAGCACAACTTATGGTAGGATCTAATGCGAAAATCAGATTTAGACCTTGTATTGGAATCACCTGCACTGATCATGTTGCATGTATTACAACACTGAACATCATGAGCTATAAATCTCAGATGCAGCAGCCAAACATTACAAAAGCTTCAGCCCACGCGCTTAGCAAATTATGGACGATTACTCAAGCGCACTTAACCACTACTCAAGTGCCTCGAGCACTTAAGCATTGGATAAACGCTTGAGTAGTTCCAGTACTTGAGCACTATTTCCACCGCTTGAGCATCCCTTGTTTTTCTAAAACATCAATTTAAGCATTTTTAGTTCATAGAAAAAATATTGATCCACTTTAACCTTTTAATCACCTAACTTGCTACTAAACAAACTTTTTTAGACTTACCTGTGACTTTCTAGTTGAGTCAACAACAACCTTGAATCTTCAATTGAGAGTAAGTCACTATTTAAAAAGTTTCCTAAGCCAAGATAAATAAGAACAAAATTGCTAACAAACAAAAACAAGACTCAATGTCCTAATAGTCTCTCTCTTTGGCAATTTTATGACAACACTGTTACATAAACCCCTCAATACTCTTAAATAGAGTTTACATAACACTCAATTATGCTCGACTAAACCTAAACATCCAAACACATGTTAATGCTCTCCTAATGCATCATAGTCTAGTACACTCTTCCAATACCTATAATCTGCACACATTGAAACATAAATACACGGGGTAAAGCAGTTTGTGAGAGAAACAGATAAATCTAATCATGTAATCAAGATATGGTAATAGAGAATCACCTAGGAAACATTGAACTATTACCCAAAAAGGATAGCATGAATGAAGCAGGTCATGACATCATATTTGAGCATGAGAAGAGAAGGGGTAGAAATAATATGATAGATATGTAGCAAGGACGCAAGCTGACTTGGTGAAGTCAGCAATGGAAACATAAGTCAACAACGAACAAGACTTGCCATACAAAGTGGCAGGAATAGAGACAAGCTCACCTGTAGTGAGTGCATGAACCTTTAGAGGAAAGACCAAAAAATGACTAGCAAAAAGAGGCATGCCCAATACACACCTGATAAACTGAGTAAAGACCATGAAGGTTTGGCTATACATAGTGACTCAAAACATGAGACCATTAACTACTGAATGGATGTTCGAATAGAACATGTGGACGTAATGAGGATACAAAGTCCCTTGGATAGTCATAAGAGTCTCTCAGCCTCTAACAAGAAAGGAAACAGGGAAATGGGTGTCCTGAAAAGCCCCAAGATCAATAGGGGTATCTACCTCGACTCAGCAACCTCAAATGATAAAATAGTATCTATCACAATCCTCCTTAGAGTGAAAACACTCTAAGAGAAAATTATCCAAGTCAAAATGACCTTGGATGGGAATGCCTTGTATAAGCTCATGAGACACAAGCATGGGAAGAGTTACCTCCTACTACTAATACTAATACTAATACTAAGAAAGTATTATGGCACAAAAATCGAGAAAAATACTTGAGGAAACTAAACCACTAGAAATACTGAAAAGATAGCCCTAAATAATATTGTGAAGATGAAAAAATGAAATAGGGCACGAACTAATGACGAGAAGATGAGAAACAGAAACCTAGGGCACTCAAGCAAAATAAAAAGAAGAGAATGAAGAACATGACGCATTGGAATGCATTATATAGGCGCTTGGGTTGTTGGATGCAAGATTAGTGCTCGAGCGGTTTGAGCGTTAAATATAACTTATGGAGAGCTCAAGCACTTATATCGCGTGAAATAGTGTTGAAAGCAACTTATGGACGCTTGAGCTCTCAATCAATGAAAGGAGCACGTGAGCACTAAGATAAGCGTTGAAGCTTGACAAAAAAAAATAGAATGAACAAAAGGGATTAACAAAATCCTAGGGAAAAAGAACATCAACTCTTATAGGTTTAGAACATTTCTCTTATGCTTAACATTGATAAATTGAAATTCTTACTAATAAGGCAAGTAAAAAGTGATATCAAAACAATGTCCTAAGAAGAGAACTTGGATAGACCAAAGGAAAGAAGATAGACAAAAAGCACAAATCCTTAAGTTTATACCCTTTTGACTTTTAGTCAATTAGGCATATACCAAAGGACTTCCTAAGGAATTTAAACCTAATAGAATTCAGGGGTTTTGTGAAAATGTCTGCTAATTAATGTTTCATTGAGACAAACTCTAAAGAAATAACCTTATCTTCAACTAAATCCCTAATAAAATGATAACGAATTTCTGTGTTTAGTTCAAGAATGAAGAACGGGATTTTTGGAGAAGTTAATAGCACTAGAGTTGTCACAATGGATACTTATAGTACTATGCTTAATACCATAATCACTAAGCATTTGTTTCATCCAAATGAGTTGGGTACAACAACTCCTTACAACAATGTATTCCGCTTTTACAGTAGACAAAGATATTAAATTTTGCTTCTTACTTAGCCAAGTGACTAAACAATCCCCAACAAAGAAGCAAGCACAAGAAGTGTTTTTCCTATGCTTTGTTTCCAACCCAATCTCCATCGAAATATCCAATAATAACACAAAAGGAACCACATGGATACCATAACCCATAATTTAAAGTCCCACTAATGTAAGAAATGATTCTTTTAATCGAAGTTAAGTGTGACTCTTTGGGATTTGCTTGGTACCCAGCATAAGTGTCCACACTAAAAGAAATGTTTGAATGACTCACAATGAGATATAACAAACTTCTTATAATGCTCCTATAAAGCTTATGCTCAAAATCCTTTCCAGATGTGTCATTGCAAAACTTTATAGTAGTGCTCATGGGTGTCCTAGAGTGCTTGGTGGATTGAAGCCAAATTTCTTTACTAACTCCCTAGCATATTTAGACCGAGACTAAAAAATATCATCTTTAAGTTGCCTAATCTACAATTCTAGGGAGAAATTGACTCCACCTACCATGCTCATTTGAACTCTTTTTTCATTTCCTCAGCAAAATTAAGGGCAAAGTCACTTGAGGTGGCTCCAAAAACTATATCATCAATATAAATTTGAGCCGCTAATAGTTTAGACTTAGACCTATGAATGAAAAGAGTTCTATCAACTCCTCCTCTCTCAAAACCTTTTTCTAAAAGGTAAGTTTGTAACCCTCTCATACTAAGCTCTAGGAGCTTGTTTTAATCTATAGAGTGCTTTCTTTAATCTATAAACATGATTGAGGGGTTTGGGATCTTCAAAACCCTTAGGTTGTTCGACATAGACTTCTTCACTAAGAATTCCATTTAAAAAGGCACTCTTAACATCCATTTAAAATAGTTTCATTCTTAACAAGCATGCTATGGCTAGGAGGGTTCTAATATTTCCTCAAAATCAATTCCCTCAATTTGGGAGTATCCTTGGGCTACTAGTCTAACTTTGTTCCTTTCAATAATCTCATTTTCATCTTATTTATTCTTAAATATCCACTTTGTACCCCTCTAAATTTGTAAACCTATATGATATAAAATTTTTAAATTATTCATTATATTTTAAAAATTACTAATAAAACTATTATAATACCCTTCTAAATTCATAAACCTGTGATCTCTAATATAGAAGTGAAAGAAACTTTCATATTCAATTAATTAACCAATCAATTAATACAAAAATAAATGACTTGATTTAAAACAATAGACAATCATATGATAAAGATAGATTATAAAATATGTATTAAATTAAATTAATCAAAAACTGATTTGATTATTTCTAAAAGATTACAATACTTCTTCAAAAGATTTCAAAAGAGGAAAAAAATGGTTCTAGATGATTTCTATTTATTTTATTTTATTTACAAAGAATGCTTCAATTTATAAAAGTAAAAAAAAAAAAAAAAAATTGATTTGATTTAGTTTTATTTACAAAAAAAATCTTCAACATATTTTTATTTATGGGGTAATATTTTTAAAATTATTTTTATTAAAAGAAATTGTTCAATGCAATTTCTCAATCCTATTTGATTTTATTTACAAGAAAATAATTTTTACAACTCTTATTTGAAAAATTATTTTTACAATTCTATTTACAAAAAAAAAAAAGTTTGATTTTATTTGTAAAAATAAAGTTTTAGGATTCAATTTTATTAAGAAAAAAATGATTTTTTATATTTTATTGAGTATTGAAATCAATTTTTATTTACAAAAGAATGATTCCAATTATTTTAGTTTGATCATTAAGGAAAATGAATTCAGTTTTAATATTAAGAAAAATGGTTTTAGTTTTTTTTTTTTTAAGGAAAATGATTTTTATTATTATTATTATTAAAAAAATATTCTCAATATTCCTTGAAAAATGTTTCAGGTTATTAAAAAAAGAGTTCAATTAAGAAAAAAACAAAAATGTGATTTCAAATTTTATTTTATTTACAAGTTTGATGATTGAAAAAATATATAAAAAAGATTACTAATAAAATCAAATTGCTGTGTGAAACAAATAAACATAAATTAATAATAATAATAATAATAATAATGAATCAAAGGGCCTAAGTAAATCAATTTAGTACATTGGGGCGATGGTATGTTGCTTTACTTTGTGATTTTTTAATTATTGTATAACCATAAAAGACTTATAACATAATATCTTTCATGTTTTAAGGTTATGTTTGATTTTCAAAAAATACCCGAGAAAAGAAAAAAATTTAATTAAGAAAAATGACTTTTCTATATTTAGTTTTTTTATAAAAAATATAAAAGAAAATAAAATATAATTAAAATGAGTATAAAACTTATATATTTTTATATTATTTAATCTTTATGTTTGTATTACTTTAATATATATTATTGGCTAATTTACTAAAAATTCAAGCTTTTGATATGATGAATCATTTTATTTTTTAGAGTTCAAATTATTTTTCTTCTTTAGTTTATATATATATATATATATATATATATATATATATATATATGTGTGTGTGTGTGTTATAAAAAAGACGATTTTTCTTTGAACTAAGAGAGATGAAGATAAGGAAGGAGTGTGTAAAAAGATAAGGTAAAATAAACAATATGGTCCAAATCTAATTCCTACTTTTAAGCCCTGATAGAAGTTTATTTATTATTAATAAACTTTCATAATATCAAAATTACCCATCTAAAAGTATGAATCTGGCTCCATTTGAGACCATTTTTTTCTCTTTACTTTTGAAAAATTCATAATTTTTAAAGGAAAATTTCAGTATAATAAAAGTTTTATTAAACATAATATAAATATTTCATATATAAGTTAAAATAGAACTTTTATAAGAAGTAAAATTTTAGTACTTTTATATTAAGCTCTCCTAAAATATATAAGCTTTTTACGAAAAACCATATAAGCAAGCATAGAAACTTTAATTAAATTAAAAAAAAAAAGGGTCTTTAGGTTTTTAGAGGTCAATTCAAATAAAGTTTTCAACTTCCATTACATAGTTAAAACCAAAAGAAAGAAACTAAGTCGAATAAAAACCTATATGAGAGTGATTGGGGGATATTACAAGCATGTGTTTTTTAATGCTCAGAAATATAAGGAGTTTGACAATATTTTAGAAATCATTTTCAAATTTTTTAAAAATCACTTTAAATAATTTTTTATTAGCACTAAATAGTATTTCTAGTAAAATTATCTTTCTACTATCTAATATATTATTATTATAAACACTATTCAAAGCATTTTAATGGTTTAGATCCAAATACTAACAATTCTTCATAGAAACCCTTTTTTATGGAAGCCTTACCAATAGAAATGTCATGTACTAAAAGCACTTCTATTATAATCACTCCTAATCATACCCTAATGCCCATAAGTAGTTCGCATGATTAATACTAGGTGAATCCAAGAAGGATGAGTTCTTAAGATTATACTTGGTTCTTGGAATTAATGTATGAAGGAAAGAAAAAATATAGTAAGAAAAATGTTTCCTTGTGTTTGGTTTTACAATGAAAAATACAAAGGAAAATAAAATATAATAAAAATTAATAAAAAGTTTTGACATTTTCAAATTATTTAATCTTCATGCACATAGAAGGAAAATTAAGTTAAATGAGTTTAAAGTAGCGTATAAAAATAATTTATTAACTTTATTTTATTACCTTCTACTTTTACTCCTTATTTTCCTTCCCACACATTTCCTCTCAAATTTTCTAGAACCAAATAGAGCCTAAAGATCCAAGTCTAGCCTATGATTTTGAGTCAAATCCATTAGTACAAAGCCATTAAAAGTATGAGAAAATGTAATTATAAATGGTTTTTATTAATATGATCTATATTATGATTTGGATTTTTCATTCACTATCCTATTTATGTATTATGTATGTTGAAAATTCAAGTATCATCATTGGAATTATATATGACTTATGTGTATTATGAGTTGTACAAAAGATCCACATCATAAGTTCATTACAAGTTGATGAAATGTTCACAACTAGTTCATGAACTTGAGTTATCCTTTTGGGGCAGTAG
Organism: Vitis hybrid cultivar; assembly: GCA_022058775.1. Classification (NCBI taxonomy): domain Eukaryota; kingdom Viridiplantae; phylum Streptophyta; class Magnoliopsida; order Vitales; family Vitaceae; genus Vitis; species Vitis hybrid cultivar. The sequence continues at coordinate 352,252 of JAJJMF010000154.1, forward strand.
TGTAATACCTCTTAATTGGAGAAATGACTTGTCTTTGTCACAAGGATAGGTTTTCAATGGTTAATACACTAGTGTGTATGGTTACATATTAGATAGAACCTATAGTAAATCATGAGATTGGTTATCGAATAGTCATGACTTCACTAAGCTACTATGATGCATAAACTTTCAACATTAAGAAAATATTGAACTAGTATTGAAGTCTTCAATGACTTTGACCTATGGGCGAAACCCTAAGGTGGTCATATATTTCTTATGGATTGAATCACCGTTGATTAAGACAAGTAATGATAGATATTGTCAAGATAGGCACTATGACATTTCATTGATTTGGGACAAAATGTCATGTTGGATGATCATAAGAACATATGATCATGAAATCTGTAGCCTTAGTAATTTCATAAGTGAAATTTGACATATACTTTTAAAGAGTTAAGAGTATGTCAATTAATCACATAATAAGAGAATTTGAGACTCAAAGTTCATAGAGATAATCTTGAGAGGTTGATAGCACTCACATTGTTATATTACAAACATCAATTAATGAGGAGTTTGCATGCGATCATTAGCAAGTCACAAATCCTAACTTTGTCTCATTGTAGTATTATAAGATACTAGAGTGTAGTTTACTCTCTGTAATAAGACGTTAAGTCAACTTTAGAATTAGATTTTGAGGAAGCAAGTATTTTCTTACAGATTCCAATGGTCCCTACTCAAGCTCATACTCCTTTGTCACATATTATTTGAGGGATATTTGGGTTTTTTTTATTCATATGTATATATAAAAACATTTTGGAAAATATGCAATATTGTATAAGAGCTTATGAATGATTTTTGGATTAGGCTAATTCATTTATTAGAGCTCATTAGAGTTATTAATTAATTATGGCCCAATGAGTTAAATTAAGTGACTCAAGTTTAAGATGAAATTAAGTCACTCATGCCCACATGTAAGTCTATATAAGCCTTTTTAGGGGTTTAGTGTTAAACATTTAATCTTTTTATCTTCTAAAAAAAATAACCCTTGTTTTCATTCCCACAGAGACAATTCCACCATTCTCAAGTGTCAAGATCTAGGAAAGAACCATCAAATAGAAGATTGCAAGGTTTTGGAGATCTGCATCATCCTCTTCATCGGCTAGAAGTAATTTGGGAAGATCTATATCATAGATAATGCTTTTTAAGCACCTAGATCTAGAGTCTTATTGTTTATAATGCTTTCATTATCTAGATTTTGTATACCTAAAAAGATAGTTGCATGCATGACGACCCAGGGCTTGGAATAGATTTTTCCAAATATTCCACAATTGGTATTAGAACCCTAAGTTAGGCAAAAGTATGTTAGAATCTTTTAGGGTGTTTTCTCCTTTATTTTTCAAGGTTTCTTATTTATCCCGTGACACTAAGGATAAATGTAAGTGTGTTTAGTGATTGTTTGGATGACATTTTTGTTAATCTTTTTCCCTAGACCGGCTTGTAAAGTCTTAGGATATAATATTTTATTTTTTATTGTAAATATATATATATATATATATATATATATATTTGTTTGATAGATGGGTTGTAAGGTGAACATAAGATTTTTTTCCACTCTATATAAAAATTGAATTTTTATCCATCTATGGTGACTAAGAAAGGAGGTCCAAGGTTCTAGTCATTCATGGAGAGAAAACAACCCTCAAATGGTAAGTTTTTCGATGGAAAAATGGTAGGAAAACATGGAGGAAGTGTTCTTGGTGTTGTAGACCCACATGGAAGCACTCAAGCATGGGAACAAGGTTTGAAAAATCAGTTTTTTGGCTGAAATATTGGCAAAAAAATCTGTTACCGATGATGACTGAAATCGGTCAAGAGAAAAATCAGTCAAAATCGTCGATATATCGACGAAATTTAGTTTTAGCCTGAAATTTCGAGGAACAATAAGCATGGGGGCAATGCCGATCTCAACGAAATATATATATATATATATATATATCCTTTTTATTTTTTAATTATTTATTTTTAATTTAGCTTTTATTTTAAATTTATATTATCATTTTATTTTATATTATCCTTTTATTGTTAACTACTTTTCATATTTATCTCATTAATCCTATTTTTAAAAATTACTATCACTTCACTCTTAATTTTTTTTATTTATCCTTTAAATTTTATTTAATTTTAAATGTTTTTTATTTTAAAATAGTAAAAATATAATTAAAATTTTAAAAATTAAATCATAAATAAGATATTTTATATAAATCAATTTAATTTTTTTATTTAAAATGCAATAAAAACATGTTTTAATAAAAGTATTTTTTAATTTTAAAAATAAATGAATATAAATATATTAAAAGAATTTAAGCTAAAATTTTATAAAAATTTGATAAATATTATTTTTAATCATACTTATGTTAATTACACTTACAAAATAACTTTAATATGAGTATGCTTATTTATTTTATCATTTTTTTTAAAAGCTTTCTAAGCATTGTTATGAATTTTGAACCATTTGTGCTTGATTGATATTTTTGTTAAAATATCCATCTATATTTCTCCTATATTTTTATATATCCGTAAAGCCTAAATACCTATATATCTTTATTTATCGATATTTCAAACCTTGGAATGCAACCACTAGAAGACCTCATTGTAGGTGACACCAACTTGGCAATTATTGGGTTTTAAGGTATTTTTTTCCTTTTTTCTGACCCTAATTTTGTTGCTAGCACTTATTGGATATTTTGGAATGATTGATTCCAACTTTGGTTACCAAAAATATGTAATAGGATCCTACGACCATAAGAACCATTTTAATTTTTCTATATGAATTTTATTTCCCTTTTTTTTTTAATTGGATGATTTAGAAAATAAAGTATGGTTAAAATAAATAAATAAATATTTTTTAGTATATCTTAATAGAAAGAAGTTTTCATGAATTTATTTTCCAATTGATAATATTTAATTAAATTAGAAGGTGGATGAAATATAAAAAAATAAAAATAAAAATATGGAAATTGTTTTGAAAAAGGTTAATAGCATTTACTTTGGTTTTACAAAATTATTCATAAAGATTCCTATCTAAAATGTTCTCAAAATTTTAACATCTTTAAGGATCAAATTTTTCTATTTAGGAAAAATGGCACTTTCCTTATACCATAAGATTCCAATATCCTAATTTGCAATTGCATTTGAAAGTATGTCTGTATTCAGTAGCTGTGTTCCATCCCAATACAGAAGATGAGATCTACTCATGGATTCTTGAGTTAACACATAACATCAAGGCTATGTTTGGTTCTTACGAAAATTTAAAACCAGAAACAGAACAACACTCTCAACCTGATTCTTGATTTAGGAAAACTAAAAAAATCTAATATCACTTCAAGAACAAACATTCTTTCAAAGTAACAAGAAACAATGTCATGCTTCAAAAGGCAACCCACCTAAAAAACAATACAAGAAACAGAAATAAATAGCATTAACTGTGAATTCATGATAATGTTCTTGAATAATTCCAAGAAACAAAGCCCAAAAAACCCTCAAGAATCTAAAGATTTTATACGCGAAGGCCTTCTTAATTTCTTGGAATTTTTTAGACGGTGAAATGAGTAGAGAAGAGAAGCAGAGGTTACTCTGAAAGAGAATTCTGGGGATAAGACAATGAGAGCTTGACATATGTGACAAAGAAGAAATTGGCTACAAGAAATAGCCTCCTCATTGCGACTTTCCAAAAAACGAAGAGCTTCGTTTGAAGCTTCAACTTGGAGAGAAAGTTGAAAAGCTATGGAATTCAAGGTTGGAGAGAATAGATGGAGGAAAATGGTAGAAAGTGACTAGAAGAGTTGGAGTTCAAGAAATTAAGGAATGGTTGAAGAGTTGTTGAATAGTATTTTAGAGAAAGAAGGGAGGTTTCTTGGAATTTATACTAAAACTCCAATTTCTAAATTTATACTAAAACCGTATTTTGAATTAGAGTCTTCTAAATAATTAAGAAAAAAAAAAGACTAGTTTGGAAAATAGTTTGCAAACATACCTACAATGTAGATTTTATTTAGTTCAAGCCTAATTTGACACAAAATTCCTGTTCCTAAGTGTGCACAACATCAATGCTTACATCTAAATAAAGATTATAGATTATCGCATTTCTTGTATGGTCAAGTAAGACCCATGCACATTTACGAATAAAGCCTTGTTGGCCAGGAGCATTTCTATCGGGCTACCTATACAAAGATGAACTAATTCCCTCCTCGCTTATTTCTTAATTATAGAATTATATCAAAATCAATTAATTTGTATAAACATTTCCAACCTCTTTCTTTTAAATTATTTATAACTTCAAAATAAAAAACCAACTCATAAAAATAAATATATGTTTGTGAATATTTTGGAAAGCAATTCTCAAACAAACAGTTTTATAATCAACATTTCTTAAAAATAGTTTTTAATTTGTTTTGGAAATAAAATTTTATTTGGGAACTTTTTTTTTTCTTTAGTACTTGTAATGTAGAGAGGATATGAGACTTCTTTTAAATCTTGTAAAGTTTGAGGAAAAAATAAAAAGGAAAAAAATAGAAAGAAAGTTGGAAGGAAGAAAAGTATAATGAAGAAAAGAAATAAATTTAAACTCAAAGTATTTTTCTTACATACTTTTAGAATTTATTTTTCGTTTATTTTTCCTCTAGGTTATGTTTGGCTCTCAGAAAGTATTTAAAAAAAAAAATTAAGAAAAATTATTTTCTTCTGTTTGATTTCATTATGAAAAATATTAAAAAAGCATATAAAAATAAGGTATTTACTTTGAATTTATTTTTTATTTTTTATTATTTTTTTTCCTTTCACTTTTCCTTCTTATTTTCTTTCCCTTATATTTTTCCTCAAAATTTTCAAGAACCAAACATAACCGAAGAATTTGAAAATGTATAAATTTCAAAATAGTTTTTATTTTATTTTATATATATATATATATATATATATATATATATATATATATATCTATTTGTACTTTTTATGATAAATCAAATAAAAATTTTCATTTTTTTTCTCCTTTCCATCCATGCTTTTCATGATGGGACCAAATAAAATTTACTACTTTCTTTCTGCGCCCACCAAAAAGGAGGGTAAAGGGCTTGTATGACTTTTCATGCAAGTTTTTATTTTATTGTCTTTCTTATCACCTTTTTTTAAAAGAAAATATTGTCATATTGCTTCTCAAAAGTAATTAACTGAGGATACATAAGTAATTACCTTTTAAAGTTTTTATTTTACTTTAATAAGAATTTGGTAACGATAACTTCTTAATACAAGATACTTGTTTAAGTTATTTGTATTTTGAATTTTAGGGTTTGAAGTGTAAAATAATCATCATGCCATTAAAGTGGATTTATAAATAATTAAAATAAATAAATATAAAAAGATAAAATAATGAAAATGAAATTAAAAGATTTTATGAAACCAACACCCTAAAAAAATAAAAATAAAAATCATATGACATGGTTTGTCACATGTCAATTTTTAAAAAAAATAAAAAATAAAAGACGAACACTTTATCAAAGTAAAAGAAAAAAAGTAAAATTGTGGTAGTTGGGAGGAGGAAAGGAGGGTTAGAGGATAGTTTTGGTCCATATTTTTTGGTTTATGATTTTTCAAAATATATGTACTTTAAAAGTCAAAATTCAAACTTAAAAAGAAAAAAAAAACATGACTTCGGTTAGTTCTGTTTCTTTTTCCTTTTCCTTTTTCTTTTCTTATGTTTATACACAAGAAAATGATTCGATGCAATTTCTCAATCCAATTTAATTTTATTTACAAGAAAATGATTTTTATAACTCTTATTTGAAAATTTATTTTTATAATTTTAATGATAAAAAAATATATAAAAAAGATTATTAATAAAATCAAACTAGTATGTAATACAAATAAACATAAAATAATAATAATAATAATCAATCAATTGGATGTGACAGATACTAGCTGATGGCCTATTTGGAAAAGGTGCTTGATGGAGGAATGCACCACCGTCTTCCGTCGCCGCATGCCCATTTCCGTTGGCATTTTGAAACTTATGTTTCGACAACTCAAACAGAACTAAAGGCAGATCCCCTCAAGTCCTATGGTGGATAAGGGGGCTTTTTTAACTTTTGCGGCAATTTTAAAAAATTATAATTAAAAAATGGTAGTTTTGAAAATATTGATAGATTTACGGCAGTTTTGGCCACGTGGAAGGTGTCTTTTGAAGAGACACCTTCCAATATTTTCAAAATCATGAAAGAATTGAATTTAAGTTAAAGGTGTCTCTTCTATAATTTCAGAAAATTTGATTTATATTAAAGGTGTCTCTTGAAAAAACACTTTCCACGTGGCAAAAAATCCAATATGTATTAAAGGTGTCTCTTGTAGAGACACTTTCCACGTGACAAAAAATCCAATATCCATTAAAGGTGTCTCTTGAAGAGACACTTTCCACAATTTGACAAATTTGAATGTCTTATGAATTTGATTTTAAAGCTAAAGATGTCTCTTGAAGAGACACCTTCTACAATTCCTAAAATTTTTAATTTATACCAAAGGTGTCAAAGGTGTCTCTTCAAGAGACACCTTCTAGAATTCCAAAAAATTAGATTTATACTAAATGTGTCTCTTGAAAAGACACTTTACACAATTCCACAAAATCCAATATGCATTTTATTTGTGGAAATGATTTTAAAGCTAAAGATGTTTCTCTTTAATATAGGAAAATTGTGGAAAGTTTCTCTTCAAGAGACACTTTCAGTATAAACCCAATTTTTTTAAAATAATAGAAGGTGTCTCTTGAAGAGACACCTTCAATATAATTCCATTTTTTGGGAAATGTGAAATGTGTCTTTTGATACCTTCCACAATTTTAAAAATATTGGGTTTATACTGAAAGTGCTTGTTCAAAAGACACTTTCCATAATTTCCATTCAAACAGTGGAAAATTTTGAATTTATGCTGAAGGTGTCTCTTCAAGAGACACCTTCCATAATTACAAAAAAATGGAATTATATTTGGACGTCTTTCATAATTTTTAAAAAATTGGGTTTATACTGAAAGTGTCTCTTGAAGAGACACTTTCAACAACTTTTCAGTGAAAATTTCGAATTTTGAAAAGGGACATTTTACAATTCCCAAAAAATAAAATTATACTAAAGGTGTCTCTTCAAGAGGCACTTTCCACAATTTTCATTATTTGTTAAAAAATTTCGCTTTATATTGAAAGTGTCTCTTCATGGGTACCGAATGAAAATCAAAACAAAATACTCGAATAAATAAGAGAAGCAAAGAACGTACCTGAGTGATGAGCTGATTTACTTCATGGAAAACAAAGTTTAGTGAACAAATACAGGATAATCGCATGTATGTCATAGAATGGGATGAATCAATCATGTCTAGCAATCAAACCAATCAATAAATAAATAAAAAAACACATATGTTGGGTTCCTCCAAAACCCAATTGATTTTGTATGAATTAAATTTAAGAATTGGAATTTTGGTAATTGGAAATTAAGTTTGGAAATTGGAAAATTGGAATTTCAGAAATTGAGAACTAAATTTGGAAGTCAGAATTTTGAAGAATTATTTGAAGATGGAATTTAAATAAATAAATAAATAAAACAATAATAATAACGAAAATAATAATTAAATAAATGAACATGAATATCGGAATTTTTGAAATTGGAAATTAAATTCAAAAATCGGAATTTTGAAAAATTGTGTAAGGATGTAATTTTTTTTAAATAAATAAACAAACAAATAAAGAAATAGAATAATAATAATAATGATTACTACCAAAAAGTGCTATTTTGTAGACCTAATTATAATGGTTTTAAGCACCTTTGAGTAGTAATCATATTCATTTAACCCAATTAATTCATTAAGGTCCTTAGTAATTGGTTTTAACCATTTTGTGGCAAGTTTACATGTTTTTATCAGCTTATGAATCAATTCAAGCATGCCAAATGATGGAGGAGCTACTTGGACAAGTTATGGCAAAGCTTTTGGAAGCTCAAATTCATGAAGAACCAAGCTTTGGAGCTCCATAGCCCTTTGCCAAAGTCGTTCAAAGTATGCAAGGAAAGAACAATGGAGAAGAGGAAAGCAAAGTGAAAAAATCAGAGGACAGCAGCTGCAGTCTTCTTTCACACTTTTGGAGCACTTCCCGAAGTCCATTGTTTACATGCTATATACCATTTCAAAGCTCTAGAAGTCAAGAATCCAACGCTTCAAATCGTATACGATTTGGAGCTGAAATAAGGAAGATATGGCCTTTGGAAGCCAACTGCTCCAGGCTTGTGTGAAAATTTCGCACGACACCTTGTGTTGTGCGAAATTCGCACAACACCTTCAAAATTCGCACAACCCATGCGTGGTGCGAATTTTCCTCTGTTTTTGCCGACTCCACTTTAGATATTTTCCTATGTATTTTTTGATGTAATTTCCTTTCTTATCCTTGTAACTAACCAATCACAAGCTTTTGCTTTTGTAAAGATTATATAAGGGGTGGAAATCACCTCTTGGAAAATATAGAACATGCATGTTTCGTTTTACACTGAGTGATATACAGAGCTCTCTCGTTTCTCTTTGCTGTTTTATTTTCTTGGAAGCCAAACAGCCTCTGAGGGCTTTTCCTCAGAGGATGATTGGCTAAAACTTTTAGTTTCTCAAAGTATGGATGTTATGTGATGGCTTGGATGCAATCCCATGGAAATTTCTCGCACCCAGAAGGTAAGGTAGACGTTTTTCATTAAAGGTTCATTAAGGCAAAGTTTGGTTTTTATTTCCTTTGGACAACTTCCAACGGCCAATACTTGATAAGCTTTTGGATTTCTATCCATTAGTTATCTCCTACGAGCTATTGGAAGGTGAGGTTTTCAATTCCAAGTTTTGCATTAATCCATTAGAACCAATTTCAATGGCCATTGAAAGGTGAGTTTATCACTTGGAATGA
>JAJJMF010000154.1:421195-488202 GCA_022058775.1 Vitis hybrid cultivar
CAAGAAAAAGATGGATGGGATGCAGAAATCTGTGGTTTTGGGTTGTTGAGAATTTGGGTGTGTTAGTCAAATTTCCAAAGTAGTGATCAAGTGGGCAGTACCCCACAAATGGAGAGAAGGATATTGATGGTCAAGTCTCACAACAGGATCCATCAGTGGTTCCCCACAGTAGGATGTATGCTTCTCTGAACTTCAGTTTCAATCTCGAACAACGTTGTCCATTCCCTTAGCTGTGCAGTATTCCAATGCCAGTTTTTCTTCATAGACATAGTCAGGGATGTGGAACCACTAATGGATCCTAATGAAAGTGGCATTGGAATACTGCACAGCTAAGGGAATGGACAACGTTGATCGAGATTGAAACTGAAGTTCAGACAAGCATGCATCATCTGATACCACTCTTTCATTTGTTTTAAAATTTTTTTTTTATTTTCTTTAGTACTTGTAATATAAAGAGAATATAAGACTTCTTTTAAATCTTGTAAAGTTTGAGGGAAAATTATAAAAAGAAAGAAAGAAAGAAAATTGGAAGGAAAGAAAAGTATAATGAAGAAAAGAATATCTAAACTCAAAATATTTTTCTTATGTACTCTTAAAATTTATTTTTCATCTTTTTCCTCCTATACAAAAAAATGAAGGTTATATTTGGTTTTCAGAAAGTATTAAAGAATGAAAAAATATTAAAAAAATTATTTCCTTTTATTTGATTTCATTATGAATATAAAAACAATTTATTTGCTTTGAATTTATTTTTTATTCTTCATTACTTTTTTTTTCTTTCACTTTTCTTTTTTATTTTCTTTTCCTTACATTTTCCCTCAAATTGTCCTAAAACCAAACATAGCCAAGAATTTGAAAATGTATAAATTTCAAAATAGTTTATATATATATATATATATATTTGTACTTTTTATGATAAATCAAATAAAAGTTTTCAATTTCCCTTCTATTTCCTTTCCATCCATGCTTTTCATGATGGGAACCAAATAAAATTTACTTTGATATTTTCTTTCTATGCCCACCAAAAAGGAGAGTAAAGAAAATATTGCCATATTGCTTCTCAAAAGTAATCACCTAAGGAAACAAAAGTAATTACTTTTTAAAGTTTTTATTTTTAAAATTGAGTTTTGAGGATTATACTATATTTTTACTAACTTTGATAAGAATTTGTTAATTGATAACTTTTTAATACAAAATACTTGTTTAAATTATTTGAATTTTGAACCTTAGGATTTGAAGTGTAAAATAATCATCATGCCATTATAGCGGATTCATGAACGGCAAAGTAATATTTTTCTAAAAAAAATTATTTTTCATGTCAGATATAAACAGAAGAAAAAGAGTCAAAGAAAACGTGCGATTAAAATCGCAACATCAAAGGCCAATCATGGGGTCGTTAGTATTTAGGTGACAATGATGGGAACTGAAGGCAGTCATTGTCATGTTTTTTTATTTATTTGTTTGTCTTCTTGTGGTATATTTCATGGACGCAGCTTGTTATAAGTCCATCACTTTCAGGTGACAATGATGGGAATTCAAAAGTCAATCCAAAGGGTTCAGCTTGTTATACGTCAATCACTTTCAGGCGACAATTATGGGAATTCAAAGCCATTCCACTGAATCAATGAGACCAATCCACACCAATCGTCAATTAACACTTTGCTTTGCCGCTGCTTGTGAGAAAATTTCATTAACAGTGGAAGAACCGAAGATTGAAGTCATGCTGTGCCGCTGCTTGTGAGAAAATTTCAACGGAACTAAAGGCATATGCACACGCAACTGATCCATCAAACGGAACGATGTCCTCACAGCCTCACAGTGATGAACCGAAGGCAAAGCTATTGTATAAATACCCACTATGAAGCTAGCTTAGGCCAGCAGTACGTGCTTATTTCTTCAAGCTCAGTCATTGTAATGTTTTTTTATTTATTTGTTTATCTTCTTGTTGTATATTTCATGGACGCAGCTTTATTGGGTTCATTTCTTTCATCTTTGCTCTTTGCAGGCAAATCGGTAATGGAAGGACCACAGCAGAAGAGGCAGAAGAGAGAGCCATGGACCACAGAAGAGGACAATAAGCTTAAACACTATAAGACATTATTCCCCAATCGAAGTTGGGAAGAGATCATACAGAAGGCGAAGCTGGCCAGGGATGTAAAGAGCGTATCACACAGATGGGAAAACTATCTGAAGTTTGATTTCAACAGAGCGAAATTCTCCGAAGAGGAAGATCACATCATCAACTGCGTAATGACGCTTTCTCCCGATAGGTAATGAGAATCATCCTCATATTTTTCAATTATGATATGATATGATATGATAGTGTGGTGATCAGCTTGAGTCTGAGGTAGGAGTTCCTGTGTTGTGGTGCTTGCAGGCCCTGGAAATTTATGGCAGAATTTCTTCTTCGTGGGCGATCTAAAAATGATATAAAAAACTACTGGAACAACCACTTGAAGAAGAAGAAGAGGCATGAAACTATAAGTGACTCTGTCCGGGAAGAAGACCTTAAGGCTTGGGTGGCCGAAGCTTTGACTACCAAAGTTGATCCGGAATCTCCGGATGAGGAGACTAGTAATCACTCTGTGGCTTCGACGTCCGACTCTGATGATTTGTTTCCCAACCTTCATCCAAATGCACTTCGTTCAATTGAGGACACATTCACCATATGAAGAAATCGCCAAATTATGGATAATGAGACAAGTTTGGGTGTCCCATATATATATATATATATATATATATATGCTTGCTGCTAAATAAGCATCATCTTGTCCATGGTGATGAATCCATGCAGCTTATAATAAAACTGTGTAGTTTGTATTATGGTGATCAGGGTTTGTAGGTTGATTTATGAGTATTGAACAGTATTTTCATATGATGATAATGCTAAATCCTCTCATCATCTACTGCATCAACTCCATTCTCCAATTTTCTTACTTTTAACTCTTTTGAAATGACCTTTAATCACATAATTCGACCTTGGAGTATATATGTTTTAAATCTTTTTAATTAGGTTTTATTTTTCTTGTCTAAAAATTATTTAAGAGAACTAATACAGCATAACTAATTAAGATAAAGTCAACTGGTTTACACATTTACAATCCAATCTCCCACCAAGATTTTGAAATGATCAATTCTAGGCCCTAGGGCAGGCTATTTCAGTTGCCTTGCACAAAGCTTGCACTGAGACAATAATATTATTCCACAGTGAGATCGTTGGCATTTGGCCTCACTTTTGTTTTCTTCCTAGATTGTAAGTGACAATAATACAACGTTTATATGCATGGCATTCTAGTTCATTCAATCAAAGATCATGCAAGAGAAAGACACAAACATGGAACACTTCGGCTCCACAAGGCATGGGCCTAGTTTGGGCTGAGCCCAACCCATCCAAGCCCAAGTACTACCCCATATAGATCATTGCAAACGCTATTCTGGTCAGTCCCATCATCACTCACTATGTAAGAGACATCCCAACTAGAGAGACTCTGGTTGCCACAGCTTATGGGTCTAATTTTGGCTACTTATATTATGGGCAGAAGTTGGGCCAAGCCCAAATACTATGAATAACTCCTCCCTTGTTTGGAATAACTATTTGATTATGATTTTAATTTAAAAGACAAAGCTAAAATCAGGATTTGCAATCTTAGTGTTTCTTTTCTATTAAGTGCCCACTTTCAAGTTAAAAGCTCTTGCATTAAAATTGCTTTAAAACGTATCCAAAAACCCTTATTGAGTTAATACCCATGCAAGTGAGCCACCCAAACTCTCCACAAGTCATGGGCTGAGTTTGGGCTACTCAAATTATGGGCCCAAGCCCATAAACCACATATCTCCAAACTTCAACCATCCAATTGAATCAAACAGAAAGAGCCATGGGAAGAGAGAGAGTTTGGGTGTTAGTTACCTTGGATCCTCATGGAGTTGCACGATCATCATCACTCATTGGATGCACATTGAGACGTTGACATGTTAGTTACCTTATCATGATACCTCGGTGGATCCTCTTTGGAGCCATTCAGCCAAACCCACATTTTTCGTCATTTGGTTGTCGTCATGCTATGTATTTTGGGAGACGTTCCCTAGATGTTTGGATTTGATTTGGATCATAGAGATCACATGTTCGATGATAGATGGTTTCATGTCATTTGATTTCTGGTCCATCGTACATTAGATGCCATATTGGGGCATATTTTTGTTTTGGATGAGAGTTATAGATCTTCATGGAGCTGTGTGATCACCCCCACTTACGGGATGCGCACCGAGACGATGACCTGTTCGCTATTTTTACGATGATTCCTCAGTGGAGCCTCCCGGGATTCGTCCAGCTAGGCCCGCACTTCTCGGCACTTAGATGCCATCATGCTTCTCCATCTAAGAGGTACATCTTGGATCTGTGGGTATGATTTAGTTATGGATTCGGATGACCAGGATTGCATAGTTGATGATTGATGATTTGATGTCATTTGATCTTTCCGACCTGTCACACATTTGATGTCATATTGGGGCATATTAGCCTTTTCAGTCAAGATTTGTAGATCCCCACTGATTGGCATGATCATCCCCAGTTATGATATACACGTCAGGTTGATGATTCGATTTCATTTTGTCCTAATTCTCCATTAGAGCCTTTTTTGAGTCATTTCGTCAGGCTCATACTTTCTGATATAGTCGTGATTCTTGGGCGGAGTTACTCTAGTCGCATAGGTTCCCACATCGCCATTTTAGTGGAGTACATGTCAGATCTCTTATGCATCCCCATGGAGTTATTCTTGAGTTATCAAGACAAATCGAGTACATCTAATGCCATACTAGGGCATATTCCCTCCTTTAGCTATGGAGATGATTGTTCTCTCGCAAATCTGCTATATATATATAGAGATGTGTGTGCATTTTTGGACATCATCATCTTTTCTTCTCTTTGGAGAGCACTCCTGGCAAACACACACACACTTCACTTTGGTTTGAATTTTTGGGGAGGAAAGGAAGAGCTCATTGATCCCTCATTCTTGGACCATCACGCACCCGGAAAGCAGCTTATTGGATATTAGAGGGAGAAGAAATGGCTTCTCATGGCATGAACCAAGGTAACCAATTGAATTTTTGCTATTAAATACATGCTTAAATGTTAACATGTGATCCTATGCTATTTAAATTCTCTTCAAATCATCCTCATATTTTTCAATTATGATATGATATGATATGATAGTGTGGTGATTAGCTTGAGTCTGAGCTAGGAGTTCCTGTGTTGTGGTGCTTGCAAGCCCTGGAAATTTATGGCAGAATTTCTTCTTCGTGGGCAATCTAAAAATTGAATGGTGTTACGACCAAAGCCTTTTTGTCCATATCGAGGAAATTAAAGGGGAAGTATTCCTCTTCTTGGAAAACTTTTGGTCGCTTCATTTCTTTGTATGTAGCGGAATTTGGATGGATTGGGGAGTTGAAGAGGAATAATTGTCAGTTGTTCTTTGTAGCTTCACTTCTATTTTCTTTTAATCCAATTTACAATTAAAATTATGACCACCTTTGGTGCAGCAGTGATAATAATTCATAAGCTTTTAGAAAATAAGACTAAGAGGATTGGGTGGGGGCAATAATAAAGCAGATTTAGTTTTGGCAGCGAGGACGATTGACAAGTGGGGAAGGAATATCAAAGAAACTACAGAAAGTGAGAGGGGGAATATATATAGCCAGCTCACCTCTCCTCACGGATGGCTACCCCACTTTGGCCTACTTGCCTTGTCCAATTTTATTTATACAAGTATACAACCATTCATCTTCCCAACTTTTCAAAGACGACAAATTGGAGTGATCTAACACCATTCCAGGAAGGCATTACACTCTTCCCTTACCATGCGGCTGTCCTCTTGGTTGCCACCATAATTGTGATGGAATTCATCTTCACACCAAAAATTAATTAATCGATTTTATTTTTATTTTCCATGGAATCAAACACAAAAGATGCTAATTAAAGTCTTAAGGCTATGTTTGGTTCCCGGAAAGTACAAAGGAAAGAAAAAAAAATACTAAGGAAAATGATTTTCTCATGTTTGGTTGTCCTATGAAAAATATCAAAGAAAATCAAATATAATTAAAACTAATTAAAAACTTATGTATTTTTAAATTATTTAATCTTTATATTGATGAGTTAAAATAAATAAAATGAGTTTGAAGTAACAAAAAAAATAATTTATCAACTTTTAATTTATTTTTTTATTTTCCTTCACTTTTTCTTTCCTTTTACTTTTCCTTTATATTTTCTTTCCCTCAAATTTTCCGGGAACCAAACATAGCCAAAGAAAAAGTTGACTTGGTTTTTTTATAGAATAGTAAAAAGTAGGAAATTGTTTTTTTTTTTATGAAAAAAAGTAGGAAATTGTTAAGAATTTTCCTTCACGCGTTTTCATTTTTCTTATGTGGAAAGGAAATTGGAAATTAGTTGTTGATGTTTGGAGACAAATCAAAACTTAGCTGTTTACGTTATAAACTTAAATTGTTTGGAATTTGGTTTTTGAAATGGACTGATAAAAATGGTTTTAAAGAATGGTGGAATATAAAATATGTTTAACTTTATAATTTTTTAAAATCTTTTTTAAAGATGAATTTTTTTTTTAAAGAAAATATTGAAGTATAGAATTTATTTATTTATTTATTTATTTAGAAAATGGAGGTAATTTAACGAATTGGAAAAGATCAAAATGAAATATTTTATTACTTTCTGTTTTCTCCCCATGTTTTGATTTCCTCCCTGTTGGTTCTCACTTTGTTTAGATCAGGTTTAATAGGCTCTGTTCTTGATCTTTCTGTTGATCTTTGGGATGGATGTGAGCTTGTTGTTACTGCTTTCTCTGTTATTCCCTTTAGTTTTAATAGACGATGAATCTTGCTCTGTTTTGCCTCTACCGTGAGATGCTTGGGAATATCGTACGTGCTTACATTTGATTTGGTCTTGCCCTTCTAGTTAGCAGGCTCACTGATAACCCATGAAGTGAAGCCTCATTTGTTGATCTTGTTATTTGTTTTCTGTTTTCTGTTTTGCTCTGTTTCCGGAGGTGTTTCTTCTTGTGGTTTTCCTTTGCCCCTCTCTCTCATCCAAATGTATGGGCCGTGAGGAAAAAGACTCAGGTTATGAACTTCTGCAAAGTGGAAGAATGTACAATTGGTCCATATCTCATGTGCTGGTTAGAATAGGTATTTTCAGTTCTTTGGGTGTGGGATTGGTGTTTTTTCTGGAAATGTTATGTGCAGCTTTGGCCCGCCTGGCAATTTGGGATCTTCTTTGCTTCTGTTTGGTGGAGGATGGGGTTGTTGGTATATTCAGGTGACAATGATGGGAAGTCAATGGCAATCCAAGGGTTCAGCTTGTTAGATGCCAATCACAAGCATGTACATCGTGTTGACTGTTGAGATCAAGACAGGAGAGTCCTTGTTGAAAAGATTGGAACGGAAAAAGGAGTTTAAGGCTTTTGAAGACAAAAATAATGAAATTACACCCCTTCTCAAAATATTTTACCAATATACTCTTTATTTTCACGTACTCGTTCACATTACTTTTTTTTTTTAAATAATAAATAAAAATAATAATAAAGTTGAACTTATACTAAGCAAACATATTATGGTAAATATATTCAACACAAGTTTAGATTGAGAATTTTTCCTTTTTTTAGAAAAAAAATTACTTTGACCGGAAACATAAAAAAATGTCATGTCTGACCTTTTTATAATTTTTGGCATCACAAATAAGTTTTTGTGAGAAAAAAATATTCTTAACCACAAATTAATTTATGACAAAACCCCTTATTTGTTGTAGTGTGATTTTTAGTTTATTTATTTTATTTACAAATAATGCTTCAATTTATAAAAAAATCATTTGATTTATTTTTATTTACATAAAATTTCTTCAACATGGTTTTATTTATATTTGGGGTAATGTTTTTTAGCTTATTTTTATTAAAAGAAATGATTCAATGCAATTTCTCAATCCAATTTGATTTTATTTACAATTCTATTTACAAAAAAAAAAAAAAAAAGTTTGATTTTATTTGTAAAAATAAAGTTTTTAGGATTCAATTTTATTAAGAAAAATGATTTTTATATTTTTATTAAGTATTAAAATCATTTTTTATTAAAAGAAATGGTTCCAGTTTAATTTATATTTACAAAAGAATGATTCCAATGATTTTAGTTTGATCATTAAAGAAAATGAATTCAGTTTTCTCTACTGCTAGTTGTACAAATAGACTAAAATAACTAGAATTCCTATAAATATGTGATTGTATCTCAACAACCATAGTTTCCTTATTGTTAGTCAATCAGTCCTAAAATATAGGATCTAAAGCTGTATACAACGACTATTTATGCCCAGCCAGTAATAGAGAAAACTATTGGAGTCTTCTCCTCACATACTCTACTTTTTTTAACTCGGTATCAGAGCGGGTATTATTATCCACTCTATATCATCACAGCCTGAATTCTTATATTCCCCTCGCACCATGACTAATGACAAACCCGAATCATCATCTGTACCAGTTATCCATGTTCAATTAGAAAACCCAAGTTTCACAACTAATGCCATCCTTACCGAAACCAATTATGAGGTCTGGTCTCAAATCATGGAAATGCATATTGCAGGACGTGAGAAGCTTGAATATACGAGTAAAACATCTTGGAAGGTTACTGATACTTCTTATGCGAAGTGGTATGCTGAGAATCAAAAGGTCAAAGGATGGTTGTTGATCTCTATGTCATCGGAGATTATGAAACGATATCTCAGATTGCCTACTGCACATGAAATCTGGACTACTCTTACTAAAGCATTCTATGATGGGGCAGATGAATCACAACTCTTTGCACTGAATCAACGAGCATTCTCCACCAAATAGGTTGGTCGTCCTCTTTCCACTTATTATGGTGATCTGATAGAAATTTTTCAAGAGCTAGATCATCGTGATAAAATTGTCATGAACGTTCCTGAGATGTAATTGCCTATAAAAAATCAATTGAGAGACTACGGGTGCATGTTTTTCTGAATGGACTAGATGTAGAATTTGAACAAATTCGAGGTGAGATTCTCAAGAGGGATCCTATACAGGATCTTGAAGAAACTTATGCGTATGTTCGTCATGATTCTATTTGTTGAGCTGCACTGAATGGCGAACCTGAACATTCAGAGCTATCTGCTATGGTAGCTCACCGAGTTAAGTATCAACAGCTGCAAACAAACCCGAAACTAGATCGAAAATCTGGTCCATTGAATCATGATCATAAACAATCGTTTGGATCACAAAATCGTAGCTATGAAATAGGAGCTGCACGACAAGAACGTATGTGTACTCACTATGGTGAAACCGGACACACTATGAATTGAATTTGGTACATCCAATCTTATTGTTTTCGGGATCCCCATCTGAACATGGATTGTCCATGATTTCATTTTGAAACCCATAAGGAAGTGATTGGGGGCCAATCCCCACCTCGAAACGCACTTTTGAACCTTTGGTACATCCTTCACAAAATTTGGTACATCATTCATTAAATTTGGGACATCCGAACCTATTGCTTTCAGGACTCCCATCTGAACATGGATGGTTCATGATTTCATTTTGGAACCCATAAGGAAGTGATTGGGGGTCGATTCCCATTTTGGAACGCACTTTGGAACCCTTGGTACATCCTTCACAAAATTTGGTACATCCTCCATTAAATTTTGTATATTCTTCATTAAATTTGGTACATCACATTATATCGCTTCTGGGACCCTCATCTGAACATGGATGATCCATAATTTCATTTAGAAACCCATAAGGAAGTGATTGGGGGCCGATCCTCGCCTCGAAACGCACTTTGGATCGCTTGGTACATCTCTCTCAAAATTTGGTACATCTGATCCTATTGTTTTCGGGGGCCCCATCTGAACATGGATGATACATGATTTCATTTTGGAACCCATAAGGAAGTGATTGGGGGTCGATCTCCACCTCAGAATGCTCTTTGGAACCCTTGGTACATCATTCACAAAATTTGGTATGTCCTTCATAATGTACCAAATTTTGTGAAGGAAGTACCAAATTTTGTTAAGGATGTATCAAATTTTTTAAAGGATGTACCAAATTTTGTAAAGGATGTACCAATGTTGCCAAAGTTTGTTATGAGATGGGGAAGGACCTTCAATAACTTCCTGAGGGTCTCCAAATGAAGAAATGGAATATGGAAATGGAGATAAGCGTTCCTTTAGCTCAAGGATTGGATGTAACAAATTTTCTCAATGATGTACCTAGGGTTCCAAAGTCCATTTCGGAGTAAGGAACGATCTCCAATCACTTCCCAAAGATCCCTAAAGGAATAATTGAACCATGGGTAATAAGATAGAGGTTTCAATAGCTCAAGTATGTACCAAATATTTTTAAGGATGTACCAAATTTTGTAAAGGATGTACCAAGAGTGTCAAAATTCGTTCCAATGTGGGTAATGACCTTCAATCACTACCTAAGGGTCCTCAAAGGATAATATGGACTATGAGAAGATATATAGGGGTCTCGATAGCCTAAGGATTGGATGTACCAAAATTTCTTAATGATGTACCAAATTTCCTTAAGAATGTACCTAGGGTTCCAAAGTTCATTTCTGAGTAGGGAACGACCTCTAATTACTTCCTAAAGATCCCTAAAGAAATAAACAAACCATGGGTAATAATATAGAGGTCTTGGTAGCTCATGGATTGGATGTACAAAATTGTTTTAAGGATGTGCCAAATTTTATAAAGGATGTACCAAATTGTCTTTAGGATGTACCTTGGGTTCCAATATCCGTTTTAGGGTAGGGAATAACCTCTAATTCCTTCTCAAGGGTCCCTAGAGGAATATATGAACCATGAAAATGAAAATAGGGGTCTTGGTTCCTCTAAGAATGGATATACCTAGGATCCCAAAGTTCTTTTTGGAGTGGACAATGACCTCCAATTACTTATCAAGAGTCCTAAAGGAATATATACACCATGATAAGTATCATAGTGTTTTCGGTTCTCCTAAGCATTAATTTACCTATTTTTTTTAAGGATGTACCTATTTTTTATTAAATTAATATGAAAGGTTAAATACAATTTTCTATAAAAAAAAATATATTTTCTTTTATATTTTATTTTAATTTAAAATTAAAGATTTTAACCAAAAAAAAAAAAGTTAGATCCACAATCAATTTAAAATCATAAGAAAAATGATAAAAGCACCGTCACTTATTGTGATTTTGATATGATAAATTTAAAATAAAAATTAAAAGAAAAATAATGTAAATAATAAAATAGTATTATGATGATATTTTTACTTTTACATATGATAGAATTTACAAAATAAATAAATCTTTTGTTTAGTTTTAATATAAAAAATCTTATATCATAAACTTCTAAATAATAAAATGGAGTTTTTAAATTTAAACCTTAATTTATAAAATGTATTATTATAATTAATATTTAAAATCATTATTATTTGTGGGATGATATTTTCATTTTTGTACATTATATATTTTGTTTTTATTTAATTTGTTATATTAATTATTTATTACATGTTATCATTTTAAGTTTAATATGTCAAAAAAAAAAATTAAAATCAATAAATATAGACAAATTAAAGAGTAAAAATAAATTAAAATTTAAGAAGTTTTATAAGAAAATGCACGAACATATTAAAAAGAATATAAAGGAAAAAAAGAAAAATAATAATAAAAACTATAATAGGCGACAATGGATTATGGTGGCAGAAAAGAAAAAAAAAAAAGTGGAAACGTGACAAGTGGTAAGAGAGATATATTGATGTGAGAAAAATAATAAAATTAAATGACCCATGTACTTGTTAACAGATAGCATTAAATTGATGTGTACTTTGTCCTTTATTTTTGAGGGTAATTATGGAACAAATTTGAAAACACTATTGGAGTGCATGAATAGACAATATTTTTTTTCATTTTACACCAAAATTAAAAAAAAAAAAAGTAAAGTTCCAAAATCTCATATTTTTTGTAGTTGGTGTATGGTTAGATGATTTTCCCAAAAAAAAAGGAAATATATGATTGTACCATTTGCTCCCCGGACATCACATAAGTTACATCTACACCCTTAATCTTTCCAATGTTGAGTCTCCTCCCTAAGCATCCCATACACCAAAAATTCAAATCATATTAGGCTTTAAGGAGGGTAATTACAATATATATATATATATATATATATATATATATATATATATATATTTTCAAATATGAAGTTTAAATACCACTAAAATGTCAAAATTTCCAACCTTGTTTTTGTGGTTTTCCATTTTTGCATAAGAGAAATATCAAATGGTTGTGATAAATAATTGAATCATTTTTTACATAAGATATTAGGTATTACTAATTTAAAATTGTATTTAAATTAAAATTTTAATACAATGAGACTCAATCTAGCATAGCCCAGCCCACATAGGCTCAATTACAGCCCTTAAATTTGGCCTATTTCTCCTTTTACAGAGAGATTGGCCTAATTGAGGAAGTTATGGACCTACCCAACTATGGGCCCAATTTGAACTACAGAGAGGTGGAGGCCCAAATAAAGTAACAACAATGAGACTTCGGTCGCCGTAGTAATGGACCTAAATTGGGCGAGAGAATCCAAATTAGGAACTCAGGGCCCAAGAGGCCTACTTCAGGACACCCAAACTAAGAACACTTTTGGGCTACCTCAGCCTGTCCAAACCCAACTACTATCTCTTTAGAATTAGCCCATTTCTCTATCTACAACATTACTTGGCGCAATTTGGAATGCTTTTGTTTTTTCCTTTAACTAAAAGCTGAAATCAAAACCGAAGCCATAATTTTCAAAAAATGTAAAAGTTTATTAAATCTAAATAACTTTAAGCACAAGCTAAAATCAAGTTATGGGCCTAGTTTGAGCCACTCAAGTTATTGGCCTAATTTGGGCCAATTCCAGGCCATTCCAAGCCCAGACCCAGACGCTGCCCTTAAATAGTCCATTTAGACCCAAAACTGCTCTCAAATCCGGCCAATGTACAACTTTGATTGATACACACAGCATTCAAGTTCATTCAGTCAAGATCATGCAAGAGAACGACCCAAACAAGGAACACTTTGGGCTCCACAAGGCATGGGCCTGGATTGAGCTGAGCCCAACCCATAGGAGCCCAAGCACTACCACATTTATACAAACGCTATTCTAGTCAGTCCCATCGTCAGCCACTATGCAACAGACACATCCCAACGAGAAAGACTCTGGTTGCCACAGCTTATGGGCCTAATTTTGGGCAACTTATATTATGGGCCTAAGTTGTGCCGAGCCCAAATTCTACGAATGACTCGTCCCTTGTTTGGAATAAAGACAAACAAAGCTAAAATCAGGATTTTTAAGATGCAATCTTAGTGTTACTCTTCTATAAAGCGCCCACTTTCAAGTTAAAAGCTCTTTCATTAAAATCTTAGTGTTACCTTATTGAGATAACACCCATGTAAGTGAGGCACCCAAACTCTCCACAAGTCATGGGCTGAGTTTGGGCTACTCAAATTATGGGCCCAAGCCGATAAACCACACGTCTCCAAACTTCAATCAACCAATTGAATCAGAACAGGAAGAACCATGGGAAGAGAGTGAGAGAGAGAGATAGAAGTAGAGAAACATACCAGCAAGTTCAAGCAGAGGAAAATCAGAGCTAGGAACAAAGAAACCAGAGACTAGAAGAGTGATTTCTTCAGTGGGAGAAGTCATTAAAAGTCCAACAAAAGGCCCATTTCTCTCATTCACTCTCTCCACAACCCCATGCAGATGGTGGCTCAGCTTCAGCTGCACTGTCTCCTCCACCATCACCAGCAATCCCACCAGATCAACGGCTCACAGCCCCCATCTCTACCCACCCATTACTCCTCCCCGCCCTCCACTCATCCAACTCCCTGCTGCTGATGGTGATCGGACGGCTGTGGAGGGTCCTGGGAAGTGGTAGAGAGTGAAGACTGGAGGGAAAGTTGGAGGGCTGTGATTGGTGGGTGTGGGATTGGGTGTGCGACATAATTTGATCTAAATCAATCCATTTGATCTAAATCATATTTTACTAAAAATTATTTTTTAATTTATTTGTAATTACAAAACTATTTTCAGCTTTAATAAGTCCTTAATTAAATTAAATTTATATTATATAAATTGAATTTGTAATGCTTTTATAAAACTTAAACAAAAAAAAAAATTATTTTCAAAAATAACTTATCTAAATAAGTTTTTTTATTTTTATTTTTAAATATTGTTTTTATAAACAACTTGTCAAACACTCTTATTTTTATAAAACACTATAAAATTATTTTATGTTCTTTAACTTAAAAACAATTTTTAAAAACAAGTTAAAAAAATTATGACCCAATGGGACTCAAATATTTGAAACCTCTTTTCCATATTTTTAAATATAACTTTTATTTGTAATATTGTGTTTTTAATCATTCATCGTATTTATATAATTATCTTTTAAAATAATTGAAAATAATTTTAAAAAAAATGTTCTTAAAACATATGTTATGTATATTTTTGAAAACAGAAAACTTATTTTTTTAATTTTCAAAGATATTTTCTCATTTTTTTATTCTAAAAAACATAAACCATTTTTTATAGCTCTTAACATACAAACCCTTAATATTTTAAAAATAAAGCTTCCTCTTTTATTTAGAAATTATTTTATCCTTTAAATATATTATTATCAAAATTATATTTTCTTGCTTATTTCTTTCTCTTAATCATGATTTCAAAATGTTGGTGGGTGATTGGATGATAGATGTGTAAACCAGTTGACTTTTATCTTAATTAGTTATGCTGTATTACTTCTTTTAATTTTCAGACAAGAAAAATAAAACCTAATTAAAAAGATTTAGAACGTATATATATACTCCAAGGTTGAATCATGTGATTAAGGGTCATTTCAAAAGAGTTAAATAAGAAAATGGGAGTATGGAGTTGATGCAGTAGATGATGAGAGGATTAAGCATTATCATCATATGAGAATACTGCTCAATACTCATAAATCAACCTACAAACCCTGATCAACATTATACAAAACACACCTTGAGTCTATGGTACGACTTCCTACCATATCAT
Organism: Vitis hybrid cultivar; assembly: GCA_022058775.1. Classification (NCBI taxonomy): domain Eukaryota; kingdom Viridiplantae; phylum Streptophyta; class Magnoliopsida; order Vitales; family Vitaceae; genus Vitis; species Vitis hybrid cultivar. The sequence continues at coordinate 436,308 of JAJJMF010000154.1, forward strand.
CTTCCTGACCAATTTGCTAATGATATCATCTTCCTGACCAATCTGCTAATGTTATCAAGAACGGCTGGAACAACCACTTGAAGAAGAGGCCTGCGACTACAAGTGACCTTAAGTGACACCTTCTCTACCTTGAGAGACACCTTCTCATGGATGATGAGACTAGTGATCACTTCGTCCGGGGAGATGACCTTGAGGCTTTGATGGCCGAGTTTGCTTCTTTGATCCCCTACGTTGATCCAAATGCAATTAGTTCAATTCCTGAACGCATGACCAGCTAAAGAAATCGCCAAATTAAGGATAAATGAGAGTTCTAAGTACATATCTTTGAAATTAGCGATAATGAGAATCCCAAGTACATGCCTTACGAAGTCCTCAGTACATGTCTTTGAAATTAGGAATAATGAGAGTGATCACTGGTCTCATCATCCGTGGGAAGGTCCTGCTCATGGTAGAGAAAGTGTTGCTCAAGGTAACTTGTATTCGCAAGCCTTGGTAGAGAAGGTGTTGCTCAAGGTACTTTGTAATCGCAAGCCTATTCTTCAAATGGTCGGTACAGCGTTCTTGATAGCATTAGTGTTTAGCCCTGGAAGATGATTTTTTGCAATAAATGCTCACCTGCAGCACAACACAAGAACTCCTACCTCAAAACTCAAATTGATCACCACACTATCATATCACATCATAATGGAAAAATATGAGGATGATTCTCATTATTTATTCATGATTGCTAGATTCCCAATCCACATATTTTTACAAAACGGGAAAACATTTGAGAACAAAATTTTTATTTCGTCTATATTTGGTTCTCAAAAAATTTGAGGAAAAATGCAAAGGAAAGAAAATAGAGAGGAAAAGTAAAAGAAAAGAAAAAATAAAGAAAAATAAAAAAATAAAGTTAAAGATGATAAATTATTTTTATTTGCTACTTTAAATACATTTTATTTATTTTAACTTATCAATATAAATATTAAATAATTTTAAAATGCCTAAGTTACTAAGTAATTTTAATTATATTTAATTTTCTTTAGAATATTTAATAGGACAACCACTTAGCATTTTTTTTCTTTTCTTTTTCTTTCCTTTCCTTTGTACTTTCCGAAACCAAACATAAGGTTCATCTTCCAAAGACAATCCAAATAATTCTAATATTTCATACACATATCCCTCTTTAATTCATGTAAATTATGTCATCAACGACTAATTTCTAAATTTTACTCTAACATTATTCTCACTAAAATCAATCCAAATATTCACATATTCACCAACAAATTAAAAGAATAAGCGTCCATATAAAACCTCAACCAATCATCACAATGATAAGTAGATCGAGTGTTTAACAACATCCACAAATTTTTCTCCGAAATTTTTTTGGGAATAAATCAACCTACCAAAATCCGAAAATCCAGCCATTGGATTCGGAATCCGACTCCGCAGTGATGCTCATCTCGACGAATTGAACTCCCTCTCAAAATTTGATACAGATCGGAGCAGGTTTGGAGGCTCAAAGCGCGGGCTTTCCGTCATGGAGAACGGGAACCCACGACCCTCCACTGCATCTCCATCTCTCTTACTCTCTCTTCCTGGCAGTAGCTTCCACGCCACTTTGGTGCCCACTCCTCCATATATATATATATATATATACATATATAGATAGGTATCCTTTTAACTAAAACACAGGTCATTATCATTTCCTTTAATTTTATTTTTCTTATTTTATTTTTATCTTTAATTTTAGTATTCACCAATGTTTTCAAAATCGAACAAATTATCGAACCAAAAAAATTAGCAGGGTTCATTGGTCGAAATCGATGATCGAACCGCGGTTGAACCGGTGATGTAATAAATATATAATTTATATATTATATAAAATTAAAAATAATTATAAAAATTAAAAATATATAAAATTACATATTTTAATAATGTTTGATTTTTGTATTCGGTATATTAAATTTAAATAATAGAGTTTAATATTTTAAATTTTATTGAATAGAAATATGTAATATTTAAGAACGAAGATATATTTAAGATGAAAAAAATTATAATATTTTATTTTATTTTTTTGTCTTTGTATTTTATTATTTTAAAATTATTCTTTTAATTAATTTATATTTACATTTCTTTAAATATTTTATATGATAAATATTTGAAATAAAAACATTAATTTTAAATTCTTATTATGTATATTTTTTAACAACATCATTTAATAAATATGGTGCAATGCTCAATGATTCAAAGACTTCAAACTTTAATTTTTAAGAGATCTGTCCAACCCTCCAAGAAGCAATGTTTTACCTCTAATTAGTCTCAGTCTCAGTCTCAATCCCACATTGGAAGTACATGAATTCTATGTGCTCTATAAATACCTTCAACATCCCTTGTAAGCCAAACATGTCAGCGAATTGGGTTTGGAGGCATGACCCAAATATAAGTTTAATGAGTTTTTCTTGTCATTGGATTGGGCCTAGTGACTTAGACCAAATATAGGCTTATAATCAATTTCACTTTTAAAAGTATTGGACGTGAAATGGGCTTGATAGACAATGGGTCTCTTAATAAACAAACATTTGTAGCAATTAAGGTTCGGTCGGTTTTTAAAAAACCCAATTTGACGTTTAACCGTTTAAAAAACCCAATTTGACGTTTAACCGTTAGAACTGAAAAGTTTACTGGTTGACGATTTGACCGATCGGACTGATCGCTCCAATCTTGTTTTCAAAACAATGGTATTCACAAATCAAATTTAAGTATCCAAAAAACAAAATAATATAACAATATAAACCTATAATTTTAAAACCTAATTAGATTTCATATTACACTAAAAATATATTTCCCATCATAATCACAATTTAATACTTTATTTTTCAAATATCAATATTTTACTCCATGAATTACCACCCTCTATTATTTAATTCTTCAACTTACAACCATTAATTATAACATTTCCATATAATATAAATTAAATTGATTCATTATAATATTAAATTTATTTTCCTTTTAACAATATATTATAATATTTCAACATAATATATATTTCACCAAATTTTTGTCACTAAAAGCTTGTTTGGGAAAGTTTTTAAAAATTGTTTTCTGTTTTTAAAAATAGAAAACAATTTTTAAAAATTCACAACATTATTTTATTAGTGTTTTATGTTTCTAATTTTTAAAAATAAAGTAAAATAGAGAACAACTTTTAAAGATCAAATAAAAGTTTTTTTTTACTTATTTTTAAAAATAATAGAAAAACACACACTCTATTCTTTCTCTCTTATATAGAATTATTATTTTTTAATTTTTTCGTTATGCAAATTAATTTCAAATTAAACAAGACTTAATGCGTTAAATTTGTTAATAAGTCTATTAATTTTTAAAAATAATTTAAACTGAAATAATAAACTTATTAACAACATAAATTTATAAATATAATAAAATATCATTTGTTTTTAACATATAATAAAATAGTATATTTTTTACTAAAAATATAATTTATGATTTCATTATAATATTACTATTTATGTTTTACTAAAAACTATATATATTTTTAATTTATTTGAAATTAAAAAGTTATTTTTATTTTCAATAAGACTTCAATTCAATTTAATTAATTAATATTATATAAATTGAATTTAAAATGTTTTTACAAAATAAATAAAAATTAAAAACAATTTATCCAAACAACTCTTTTTGTTTCTTATTTTTAAAAGCCTTTTAGAAAAGCAACTTGCCAAATATCCTTATTTTTACAAAACATTAAAAAAAAATATTTGGTTCTTTAAAAACAATTTCTTAATAAAAAGGAAAAAGAAATCATGATCAAACAAGAAATTAAAAAAAATAATTAAAGTAATTATTTGACTTCTATTAAAAATGAATGTTAAAATTATTTTTTTCTTATAGTAATTTTTATTTCACCACAAGGGCCCTAGGACTATGTTTGATCTCGGGAAGTATTGAAAAAAGAAAAAAAAATGTTAAGAAAAATGGTTTTCTCAAATTTAATTTCATTATGGAAAATATGAAAATATCTATATATATGATTAAAATTGATTAAATTGGATAGAAAACAAGCTTACCAAGAATCGCCATCACCGTCCTTGAATAATGGGATAGATTAGAATTTAAATTGGATAAGAAGCATAAATTTCAGAAACAACAAGGTATTCCGGCTAGAAGTGAGCTTTTCTGAAGTGGGAAGCATTATGCCTTCAAAGCTTTCAAGGAAGCAGATTTCAAATCCATATTATCAAAGCTTCCTCATTCCTCAAGAATCAACCAAATTCTCAAAGCTTGTCCTTTCAAAGTTACAATCACTAAATCAAATTCCTCATTCCTATCTCGAGGAAGATATCATTTGCTTTGCTAAGATTCATGACAAATAAACAATTTGATTACCATAAAAGCAATCAGCATTCACGAATTCATAGCACCACAAAAGTTCACCATTAATACTATCGCTCATGCAAGTGATTTGTTATTCATGCTAATTCTTGATTCTAGAAACTTCCAAGTGTCCAAAAATTGCTTACAAATGCTTCCTAGGCACGTATTGTGACAATCTTATGATGCTTTGTAATATCCAATGTTTTCAGAACCGGACCGGTCATTGAACCGGAAAAGTTACCGGTTCACGGTTCACCGGTCGGACCGGCGGTCGAACCGCTATCGAACCGCTATCGAACCGGTGACGTCATAAATATATATTTTATTATTTTATATATTATAAAAAAATTAAAAAATTAATAAATTCTATGTAAATTTTGACAGCATCTACTTTGTTTGTTGAGTTTTGTCACAAATTTTTTTACCTATAAAAGTCATCAATTATCATATATGATATCTATAACACAATATAAGATGTTATACATTCACAATGTCAATAAACTCAATATTTATCAAATAATAACCAAATTATCAAAGAGTTGTTAACTTAATAGATTGTCCATAATAAATAATACAAATGTCAACCATAGGTCCACAACATTTAAATAATTACTCAAAATAAAAATATAACATGTCAATGTTTGAATATTCATGAAGTTTTTTGCATAATAATAAATATAAAATTCATGTCTTCATTCATTTTGGAAATTGGAATATGGAGATTGAACATGAGCATTTGGAAAACCAAAGTTCTCCACATCAAGCCCTTCTATAGCCACGTCACCACCATCCTCATCATCTACAAAAATATTGAATATATATCAACAATAAATCATTTTTAAAGAAAAAAAAATATAATTATTGAACTTTTATAAGTTTAAATATTTTACTAACCAATGTGAGAACTTGAACCTTCCACTTCATTTATTGGAATTGACCCTTCTTCATATAGAAGATTTTCTAATTCTTCAACATCTAACTCTGCTGGTTGATCATCATCAACTACCCAAAAATCGGTCTCATCAATGCATGCATAGTCAATTGGATCATAGATTCTTTTCTTGTTATAGAACCTAAAAAAAAAACATATAATTATTCATAATTGTGAATAGAAGAATTTAAATTCAAAACAACTAAGAAATCATTTATACCGATTTTTTAGGTGCAAATTATAATGAACGTATACAAGATCATTAAGCCTTTGATGTTCCAATCTATTCCTTCTTTTGGTATGTATACGTTCAAAGACACTCCAATTCCTCTCACATCCAGAAGACGATGCGGTTTGGCTCAATATTAGAATGGCTAACTTTTGCAAATGTGGTGCACTATATCCATGTAGCCTCCACCATTCATCTAATTACCATTTCACATTAAAAATAAGAAAAAAATAAAACACATTAGCAAGTTTAAAATATTAAATAGTAAGTAGGTAACTAATAAAGAAGAATAAACATACTAATAAATGATAATAATATTTTACCAGGTTGAAGTACTTCACGTGAAGAATAAGCAAGTTCTCTTCCAAAACTTCCCAATCGATCACGAAATAACTTCATTTCATTCATTGTTTCAAGCTTGCCTTTCAGAACTTTCTGATCAATAACATCCATGACACCTCCAATAACATTTGGCTTATTACAAAAGTTTTCCTCATCATATTGGAAACATGGATTCAACCAATAAGCTGCTGAATGAATGCTTTTCTTCAGTTGTTGATCCCAACGTTGCTTTATGATCTCCGTATAAGGCTTGTATAGTCTTTTGTTGTAGTTAAACAATTTCTTGATGCCCAAACGAACCCTATACATGCCTTCATACACATATCCCATCGAAGGCCTCTCATCACAATCAACAATACGCAATAAGCGCATTAGTGGAGACATAAGATTCACAACAATCAAACAATCATTCCAAAATCTATTATCCAAGATGATGGAAACTGCAACTTGGCTTTTATAATCCTTTGAATATCTAGAGTCCACAAAGAACTTACTAGTCACCAAAGCTTGCAAGTCATGTTTATGATCATGAAGACTCTTGAGTGCAATGAAAGTAGTAGCAAAGCGAGTTGCACCAGGCCGCAGAATCTCTGTCCATCCTTCCCTTTTTCTCAACCAACTTAACAAAGCAACATGATTATACACAAAAATTGTCACCTTTGATGCACGTCTTACAAGTTCAGCAACATGGTCCATCTTACCAATATCCTTAAAGATCAAATTAAGACAATGAGCTGCACAAGGTGACCAATTAATGTGTTTATGCTTATGAGAAATCAATCTCCCCGCGGCCACATAATTTGCTGCATTATCAGTGACTATATGAACTACATTGAGTGGACCAACCCATTCAATCACCTCATCAAATAACTGAAACAAATTAGTTGCATCCTTGACAATGTCTGAAGCATCAACGGATTTCACAAATGATATTCCTTCAGGACAATACACAAGGAAGTTGATGAGTGTTCTTTGTCTATTATCTGTCCAACCATCACCCATTATTGTACACCCAACTTTTGCCCAAATTGCACGATAAGAGTCCACAAGTAACTGAACTTCCTTCTTGGCATCCTTTAAAAGATTAACCCGTAGTTGATGGTAATTTGGACCCTTATATCCAGGACCAATTGCAGATATAGCATCCAACATTGGCTTGAAGTAGAAGGAATTCACTGCATTAGTAGGAATGCATGCATCATAAAAGAATCTCCCAACCGCCATATCCGCTCTCCAAATAGCTTCTTTCCCAGCTAGTACACTCCTCATGGAAGGTTGAGCTCCTTGAGTATTTCTTGGTGCAAAATACTTATCCACTGTTGATTTTTTCCTTTTTCCACTATTAGCTGCCATAGGACTTTGCATTTGTTGAACCTCTTCTTCACCTTCTGCCCCATCCCCTTCAAATTGTGACACATTAGGACCATAAGGATTTCTACATTCATATGCTTCTTGGGCTGCTTTCTTAGAATTCACAAACTCTTGCAAAGAATTTTCCATTCGAAATTTTACATCTGGAGGAACCGATTTACATGGACCAATATCTCCTTTCACTCCAACAAGATGTTGTTTCATTCTATGAATACCCCCACCTTTTGTAATCTTTTTACAATACAAACAAATAAGAGCTTTCCTTCCATTTGCATATCTTTCTTCAGAAACATGCTCCCATGCAGGATCGATCTTACTTCTAGTTGATTGAGAATTGGTAGTTGAATCTTGACCAGAGGATGGAGTCAAGTTTGATTCCATTTTGTATTTCTCTATCAAATTAGAAACAAAAATCTCACATTAACATAGAGAATGGAAGTCATCAACCATTTAATGATTTATGATCAAGTCATCAACAATTTATAACAATCATATATCAATTGGTAAATTTATCTAAAGGAACAACCGTCATTATAACAAGCATGTTTTGATCCAATTATAAATTTATCTAAATTTTAAAGTAATTTTGTATAGATATATTACCATGACAACAGTATCTAAATTTTAAATATCTAAATTTTAAAGCAAATCCTTTGAATATCTAAATTTTAAAGTATAACAAGCATGTTTTGCATCTAAATTTTGGAAATTTGGATTGGATTATAAGTAATAATTTATTACCATGGCAACAGTACAGAGTGGAAAATCGGATTTGGAATTTTAAATTTGGTTTGGTATATTGTAGAGGGGGAGAAGAACCCAGAGTTTTATTTTTGCCCCCAATTTAGTACCAAAGAATCAGGGTCACAAAGTCAAGCCTAAGACCCTAAATGAAAGATCAGCAACATTAATTAAATTCAATACCTTACATGACTCCAATTGCTGGCCTTTAACCAATCAAATTTAACCTTTTAAAAAGTTCCAGACTCTTATATGAACCCAATCCAAGAAACCACCAGTCAATGCCAAAACTTCATCCCCATCACATGCTCTTTCATCCCCTACATTATCATTATTATTATTTGGTGCAAATAAATGCTCTACAGCTCTTATAAAAATTAGTAGGAAATAAATGCCAAACCTCACTCTCACTGTGGGCAAATTTCAACCTCCAACGTCGGGGTGGGCAGCAGCTGGGAGAGGGGGGGAGTTTCCAACGCAGGCGAGCGTCGTGGGTCGCCGGCGAGACCTGTGTGAATGTCACAGGTCGTCGGCGGGCAGAGGAGAGGGGGAAGCTACCCTTGGCTGCCGGTGGGATCCTCTTGCTGTCGTGGCTGCAGGCGGGATCCTCTTGCTGTCGTGGCTGCCGGCGGGATCTCTCCTGCTGTCGTAGGCCGTCGGCGGGATCCCTCGGTGTCGCAGATGGGACGGCGACGACGGGCGAAGGAGCAAGAGTTGGAGCTGGAGCAGATCCGTTGCAGCGGCGCAGCGGTGGAGCACTGGAGATCTCATTGGCTTAAATAGGACTCCAAAACGGCGTCGTTTTGATGTTGGTTTTTTAAAAAAAATTAAAATCAATTGAACCGGCCGGTTCAACCCCGGCTCGATCCCCATCCGGTCCAAATGACCGGACCGGACCGGTCCGGTGACCGGCCGGCGGTCGGACCGGCCGGTCCGATCCGGTTTTTAAAACATTGGTAATATCCGTCTCTAATACATTCTACTCATTTCTTCAACAATTCCAGAGATCCTGTTTCTGGCTTCTGCATCCCATGCAGCACTATTCTGCTACCTATGACCCAAAACAACATATGCTGATCATAACAAAGCGTATATATGAATACCGTTCTAGCTTTCTCCTACCCAACTATGGTTCTCAAGAACAGAATTCAAGAATTGTTCTAAGTTTACACAGTTGAAGGCCATGTCTACACTCTGAAACAGCTTTAGAACTTCTAATTTCATGTATGTTAAAAAAGCCGATCATCTACTGAGCCCGTGATTAACCTACGACTAAGGAAAAATGTTTTTGCAACTCACTTGGTGCAATCAGTGTTCTTCCTGCATCAATTAGCACATATTGTAAAATGTGATGAGAAGATTAAAGAAATTTGTCGAGTGATACAGGATAGAAGTTTTATAGGCTTGATGACAAGTTTCATGACTGAATATAAAACAACCCCAGAACGTCAAACAGTACTGACTTGTAAACCTAGCATATCCTCTTCACTCTCAGCTTCAAAACCACCTTAACATGTCCGCAATTCTCCCACCTGTACATGAATAAAACTAGGTTAAAGGAAATAGGTAGAGAAAAAAAAAAAGGCAAAAAAGAGGGGAAAATGTCAAATAAAAAAAAATATAAAAAATAAAATAGGACTCTATTACCTTTTTTACATGGATAAAAAAAAAAATTCATTAGATAGGACTTAAACATACAATCTCTCCCATATCCTCTTGCACTCAAATAAACAAAGGGTCATAATCCCTAATTATTGTTAGAGATTTATTTTTAATATTATTTACTTATTTATTTGGAAGCTCCATTATTTGTTTTTTTTTGGAAGTTTTGAAGAATTTGAAGAAAAATATGAAGAATTTGAAGACAAACTATGGAGGAACACCTCAATTTATTCTGTGATACCTTCCTTTACAATGAATGAAAGCATAAATAAATAGCCTACAGATATGAGACAATTCCGGAATGGAATTTCCCTTACATGGAAAGTGAATAAACTCTTACATGGGAAGTGAATAAACTACTCTTACATGGAAAGTGAATAAACTACCTTGCTAGAATTACTCCTAAGAATAAACTCTTACATGGGAAGTGAATAAACTACCTTGCTAGAATTACTCCTAAATCAATTATAATAAAGGCTGTACATTACACTAATTAGGGAAGTAAACAAAGGATGCTGGCTTGATTTCCAACACTCCCCCTCAAGCCGCGTTGTAGATGTTGATCATTCCAAGTTTTTCTGTCAGATCTTCGAAGTTAACTCGAGCAAGAGCTTTTGTGAGAATGTCAGTCGTTTGACAGTTTGTCGGAGTGTAGCTGACTTTGAAAACTCCTTCTTCAATCTTTTCCTTGATAAAGTGTCGATCTATCTCCACGTGCTTAGTTCGATCATGATGAACCGGATTCTTAGTGATACTGATGGCAGCTTGATTGTCGCAGTATAACACCATGGGATGCTTCAATGGAACCCGTAATTCTTCTAATAGCCTGTTCAACCAGATTCCCTCGCAGATACCTTGTGCCATAGCACGAAATTCTGCCTCAGCACTGCTACGAGCTACCACTGACTGTTTCTTGCTTCGCCATGTAACCAAGTTCCCCCAGACAAATGAACAATAGCCTGAAGTTGATCTCCGATCAGTCACTGAACCTGCCCAATCTGCATCTGAAAAAATCTCAATCTCTTTCTTTGTTGTTCTTTGAAAGAAGAGACCCTTTCCCGGTGTCATCTTGAGGTATCTCAATATTCTGATCATAGCAGTCATGTGTTTTTCGGTTGGATTATTCATGAATTGACTTACCACACTAACGGAGAAGCCGATGTCTGGCCTTGTATGAGAAAGATAGATGAGTTTCCCCACAAGACGTTGATATTTTCCTTTATCAACTGGCGCACTTCCATCACTTTCTTCCAGTTTGACAGTTGTATCCATAGGTGTTTCTGCCGGCTTGCATCCTAGCATTCCTGTTTCATTCAATAAGTCCAGAACGTATTTGCATTGTGAGACTGCTATACCTTTCTTTGACCTAGCAATCTCCATTCCGAGAAAGTACTTGAGGTTTCCAAGATCCTTGATCTCAAATTCCTTTGTCAGTAATTTTTTAAGTAAGTCAATTTTCTCTTCATGATCACCTGTCAAAATTATGTCATCCACATATACAATGATAATTGCCAGTTTCCCTTCTGGGAAGTGTTTCACAAATAATGTGTGATCGGATTGACATTGAACAAATCCGTACCCTTTCACTACCTTAGTGAACCGTTCAAACCAGGCCCTGGGAGATTGTTTGAGACCATACAAGGATTTTCGGAGTCTGCAAACCTTGTTGAAATTTGATGTCGTCTCAAGTCCAGCAGGAATGTCCATGTAAACTTCTTCCTCTAAGTCACCATTGAGGAAGGCATTCTTCACATCAAGTTGGTGAAGCGACCAATCGAGATTAGCTGCCAAGGATAAAAGTACACGAACAGTATTGAGCTTGGCAACTGGAGCAAAAGTTTCTTAATAGTCAATGCCATAGGATTGGGTGAATCCTTTGGCGACCAACCGAGCCTTATACCTGTCCACATTACCATCTGCCTTGTACTTTACTGTGAAAATCCACTTACACCCAACTGGTTTCTTACCTCTTGGGAGGTCAGTAATTTCCCACGTACCATTCTTTTCCAGCGCCCGAACTTCCTCATCGACTGCTGCCTTCCACTTAGGATACTTGAAAGCTTCCTGAATATTCTGAGGAACTTGTATCTCTGTGATGCTAGAAGTGAATGCACGAAACGTAGGTGATAGCTTATCATAAGAAATAAAATTTCCAATGGGATGCTGAGTGCATGATCTAACTCCTTTCCTCCAAGCTATGGGCATATTAAGAATATCATTTTCTAACTCGAAATCAACAGTACCATCAGGAGCGTTGTTACTTGGAAGTTTGCTTGGATTAGGACCCGGTTCTGCCTTATGGGTTTGTTGAGAAAGTGCTCTTTCCTCCGTTTCCTCTTGGATGTGCTCCTTATCCCACAAGTCAACAATGGACTCGGGTTGATTAAATGACTCTGGAGGAATGTGATTTTCAGTGGTGATGGGTGACTCACTGAATGACTCAAGATCCCAAAATTGATATTCCTGAGTTGAATTCTCCCCCTGAATATCGTTTTTGGGATAGTAAGGCTGGGTTTCAAAAAAGGTGACATCCATTGAATTGTAGAATTTTCTTGTGACCGGAGAGTAACACTTATACCCTTTTTGATTTGAAGAATACCCAAGAAAGATGCACTTGAGTGACCTAGGATCAAGTTTACTTCTATGTTGTTGATTGATATGAACAAAGACAGAGCACCCGAAAATTTTGGGTGGAACGGTGGAGATGAGACGAGTAGTCGGAAAGGATTTTAGGAGTGTTTGACAAGGTGTTTGGAATTTTAGTACCCTAGACGGCATCCTATTGATGAGGTAGGCTGCCGTAAGGACAGCTTGCCCCCAGAATAATTTTGGAACATTCATGGAGAACATTAGTGATCTAGCCACCTCTAACAAATGCCTATTTTTCCTTTCAGCGATTCCGTTTTGTTGTGGGGTGTCAACACATGAACTTAAGTGAACTATCCCTTCTTGTGCTAGAAATTCTCCTAGAATGGAGTTGAAATAATCCCTAGCATTATCAGACTTTAGAATTTGTATTTTTTACTGGAATTGGGTCTGAATCATATTTTTAAAATTTTTGAAAATTTGACTCGTTTCAGATTTTTCTTTCATGAGGAATACCCAAGTTAATCTAGTGTGATCATCTATGAATGAGACAAACCACCTAGTACCAGTTACATTTTTTATTCTTGATGGACCCCAGATATCGCTATGAATCATTGAGAATGGACTAGACTCTTTATAGGGTTGAATGGGAAAATGAGATCGGACTTGCTTTGATAATTGACAGATTTCACACTCAAAGGATTTTGGATTTTTATTAAATAATGAAGGAAATAAATGCTTGAGATACATAACATTTGGATGACCTAAGCGATAGTGCCACAACCTAATTGCACTATCGTTATTTTGACATGAAACCGAAAAAGAATTACTACCAACTGTCATTTGAGGTTGTTCTTGTGGATCGTGGCGCTCCTTAAGGATGTAGAGTCCAGAGCATTCCTCAGCATTGCCAATCGTCTTCCTGATATCCAAATCCTGAAATTCACAGTGAGTGGAGGAAAAATTAGTAATACACCTCTTTTCCTTAGTGAGTTTACTAATTGACAATAGATTACAGTCCAAGTTAGGAACAAGGAGAACAGAGTTGAGAGTAAGATCCCTTGATAGCACAACTGAACCTGTTCCGGCAACCTTTGATAGTGAACCATCTGCTATTCGGACTGTTAAATTATTTGGACATGAGCTATATGTATCAAAAATTGTCGCATCTCCCGTCATATGATCAGATGCTCCTGAGTCCACTATCCAAGGTTTTTTACGTTTCTTACCAGCAGTGAAGGCACTCAAAAAATTACCTTTGTGAGCCAAGGTTCCGGAACCAATGACCTGGTTGGAAGATGAGCCAGTTTGTGACTGTACTGACAAAAGAGGAGACAGTAGTTTCTGAAGCATCTCCATTTGCTCCTTATTAAAAGGGCTAGCTTCAGGTTGTGGCGATTGTTCATCGGTAGCCACATGATTGCCTCGTCCTTCTTTCTCAAGTGGTTGACGTGGCTTCCAATCTACTGGCTTTCCATGAATCTTCCAGCAAGTTTCTCTTTAGTGTCCCGGCTTTCTGCAATGATCACACCAAGGTCTACCTCCTTTAATTTTTTGACGGTTGTCAAAAGGAGCGAATTGAGTCTTAAGAGCCGAGCTTTCTGCCATATTCAGTTGTTGATGGGATCCCATCATGAGATTTTTCCGACTTTCTTCGCGATGGACTTCAGAGAATGCCTCTCTGAGGCTAGGTAGGGGTTTTACTCCCATGATTCTTCCTCTGATTTCATCAAGATTTTTGTTCAAACCTAACAAAAATTTAAACACACGTTTCCCTTCGACAATCTTTTTATACAAAAAAACCATCTGTAACACAATTCCAGTTATGAACCTCAAACGTATCAAGTTGACGCCATAGACGAGTAAGAGTATTGAAATATTCAGTTACCGTAAGGTTTCCTTGACGCAAATCGTGGAGGATGCCTTCAATCTGGATGATTTCAGATGTGTTTTCCTTGTCTGAGAAAGTTTCTTTTGCAGTGTCCCAGATTTCTTTGGCAGTATCAAATGACAGAAAATTTTCACCAATGTCAGCGGTCATAGAGTTGACTAGCCAGGACATGACCATATTATTTTCTGCTATCCACTTTTTGTAGGTTGATGCTGTGGTTTCTGGTGCCGCCGAAGCTCCGGTGATGTAGTCATCTTTCTCCTTTCCCCGTATAAACATTAATATGGACTGAGACCATTGCAAATAATTTTGCCCATTCAGTTTATGGGCTGTGATTGGAAGATGAGAGGTTTCCATCTGATGAGAGGATGAAGACGATGAGATGATGATATCAGAAGTAGAGGATGATGAGTTGGTAGCCATTCCAAAGGCTGGACCGTATTTAGGCATAAATTAGAAGAATAGAATTGAGTAAAAAAAAACTGACTAAAGATGAAGACGATGAGACAGGATTAAACCTGCTCTGATACCATGAAGAATTTGAAGAAAAATATGAAGAATTTGAAGACAAACTATGGAGGAACACCTCAATTTATTCTGTGATACCTTCCTTTACAATGAATGAAAGCATAAATAAATAGCCTACAAATATGAGACAATTCCGGAATGGAATTTCCCTTACATGGAAAGTGAATAAACTCTTACATGGGAAGTGAATAAACTACTCTTACATGGAAAGTGAATAAACTACCTTGCTAGAATTACTCCTAAGAATAAACTCTTACATGGGAAGTGAATAAACTACCTTGCTAGAATTACTCCTAAATCAATTATAATAAAGGTTGTACATTACACTAATTAGGGAAGTAAACAAAGGATGCTGGCTTGATTTCCAACAAGTTTGTTGCTTGACCGAGTCCTTAGTCATTTGTTTAGTGGTTACAAGAAAGTAGCTTTTTCTTTGCCTAGTTTATAGGAGTTGAGGTTAAATGTCTTAGTGTGGCAGACTTAGTTGTTTTCTGTTCTACATGTACTACCTATTTATAGGCCATTATTTTATCAGATGAATAACAGAGAGAGCCTTACAAATTGCATACGTTCCTTTTCTTTTTACTTTGTATCAGTGGTATCAGAGCTTGGCAAAAAAAAAAAAAAAAGAGTGAGAAAAGTACAGTTGAGAGTGCCAAACAAAAAAAAGAGTGAGATAGAGTCGTACATCAACAACTTGATTTCTATTTCGCCTAGTTTCTTGTTTTTTTGAAGCAACAGTAGAAGAGAAGCAGCTGTAGAAGAGACCGATGGCCTCTGAAACTTTTGTGCAACTTGCAATTCCATGTTTCGATGGTCACTATGACCATTGGAGCATGCTAATGGAGAACTTCTTGAGGTCTAAGGAGTATTGGCATATTGTGGAAGCAGGAGTAGCAAAACCAACAGTAGGAACAACACTAAATGACCAGCAGAAATAAGAGATTGAAGGGCAGAAATTGAAGGATCTCAAGGCAAAGAACTATCTCTTCCAAGCAATTGATCGTCCCATCTTGGAAACAATTCTTAGCAAAGAAACTTCCAAGGATATTTGGGATTCCATGAAGAAAAAATATCAAGGGTCAGCTAGAGTGAAGCGTGCACAACTTCAAGCCTTGAAAAGAGATTTTGAGACTCTACAAATGAAGGATGGGGAATCTGTCACCAACTACTATGCCAAGACTATGGAGATAAGCCAACAAAATGCGATTTCATGGTGAGAAGATGGAAGATGTCACCATTGTGGAAAAGAGATTGTGTTCCCTGACACCAAAGTTTGATTATGTCGTATGTTCAATTGAAGAATCGAAAGACATAGATGCATTCTCTCTTGATGAACTGTAGAGCTCCTTGCTGGCCCATGAACAGAAGATGAACCAAAGTACAACTATAGAGGAGAAAGCTTTGAAAGCTTCTACCTTTACTCATTTCTCAAACTCTAGAGGAAGGGGTAGAGGTAGAGGTAGAGGTAGAGGAATGGGAGATTAAGGCAATAGAGATGGCAGCAGGCATTTCAAAGCCAACGATGATCAATTTCAAGGCAAAGGTAGAGGACGAGATCAACATTTTGACAAATCCAAAGTAGAGCGCTTTAGATGTCATAAATTTGGTCATTACCGATCTGAATGTTATGCCAAGCTGCCAAATGACAAAGAGAAAGTGAAGAAAGCAATTTTTTAGTAGAAAAGAATGAATCAGAGACTTTGTTGATGGCTTATCATGTCAATGAAGAACTCCAATCAAACGTTTGGTATGTGGATACAGGCTGCAGCAACCACATGTGTGGAAGTAAGTCTTCTTTTTCTTATTTAAATGAAGGCATTCATTCTACTATAAGTTTTGGTGATTGTTCTACTGTGAAAGTAATGGGAAAAGGTGATATTAATATTAGAACCAAGAATGGTTTTGAAGAAACAATATCTAATGTTTTTATGTCCCTGACTTGAAAAATAATTTATGAAGTACTGGTTAGTTGCAAGAAAAGGGCTATGTGATAACTATTCAAAAATGCGCTTGTGAGATTTATGATCCTTCAAGAGGAGCAATTGTTGTTGTTCAAATGAGTTCAAATAGGTTGTTTCCTTTGAAGATAAGAACGTCTCAACCTTTCTTGATGGCTAAAGTAAAGGATCCTTCATGGCTGGCTTTGGCATTTTCGCTATGGTCACTTGAATTTTGTTGGATTAAAGACTCTACAACAAAAGGATATGGTGACAGGCCTTTCTCAAATTACCATTCCTTCTCAAGTTTGCGAAGAATGTGTTGTTAGCAAACAACATCGTTCTCAATTCCCTCAGGGAAAGTCATGGAGAGCAAAAAGTGTTTTGGAGTTGATTTATTCAAACATTTGTGGGCCAATAAATCCATCTTCAATTGGGGTAAAAGATATTTAATTACTTTCATTGATGATTATACTCGAAAAACTTGGGTTTATTTTTTACAGGAGAAATCAGAAGCTTTTAGTGCATTTAAAAGCTTCAAGGCGCGTGTGGAGAATGAACCATAAAGAGTCATTAAAACACTTCGTACTGATCGTGGAGGAGAATATTGCTCAAAGGAATTTGATGCTTTTTGTGATGAGCAGGGTATTCGAAGGGAACTTACAACTGCCTACACACCACAACAAAATGGTGTATCAGAGAGGAAAAATAGAACCATCCTCAACATGGTGAGAAGCTTGCTAGCAAGAGGAAAAATTCCAAAAAGTGTCTGGCCTGAGGCAGTAAACTGGAGCATTCATGTGTTGAACAGATGTCCTACTTTTTTTGTTCAAAACATGACACCCGAGGAGGCTTGGAGTGGGCGCAAACTAGCTGTAGATCACTTCAAGATTTTCGGTTGTATTGCTTATGCACGTCCTAGATGAGAAAAGGAAAAAACTTGATGATAAAGGGGAAAAGTGTCTTTCTCAGTGTAAGTGAAGCATCCAAAGCATATAAATTGTTCAACCCACTCATAAAGAAGATTGTCACCAGCAGAGATGTCATTTTTTATTAGGAGAACACTTGGGATTGGAATAGACAGCAGCCTACTCCAGTCATTCTTGATGAAGAAAATGATAAAGAAAGGCAGCAATCCCTACAACCACAAATTCCAGCAGCTTATGTCCTTGAAAATTCACAAAATGAAGCTCTAACAGCCGTTGAAACTTCACCAACAGCAACAGAATCCACTGATTCAGCAGTTGAATCACGTCTTCATCGTGTTCAAAAGAGGCCTGGATGGATGATAGATTATGAGGTAACAAGAATTGAACAATCTGAGGATCCCATTACTCACTTTGCTCTTTGTTCATATTATGATCCTACAATTTTTGAAGATGCTGTCAAAGAATCAAAATGGCGAAATGCGATGGATAGTGAAATTGCTGCTATTGAAATGAATAATACTTGGGAGTTGACTGGTCTTCCAAAATGACACAAGACTATTGGTGTCAAGTGGGTTTACAAGACAAAATTGAATGAGAATGGAGAAATTGATAAGTACAAGGCTTGACTCGTTGCAAAGGGGTATAAACAAGAATTCGGTGTTGACTACAAAGAAGTGTTCGCTCCAGTAGCAAGACTAGACACTATTCGGTTGGTGTTAGCCACTGCTGCCCAAAATTCATGGCCTGTATATCAGCTGGATGTAAAGTCAACATTTTTGCATGGGGAATTGAAAAAAGAGGTGTACATTGATCAACCACCTAGATATGTGAAGCCAGGTCACGAAAACCAGGTATACAAGTTTTAAAAAGGCATTATATGGACAAAAACAAGCACCTAGAGCTTGGTGTAGTCGTATAGATGCTTACTTTGTTAAGGAAGGTTTTCTTAAATGTCCTTATGAGCCTACACTTTATACTAAATTTGGAGCAGATGGGAAGATGCTAATAGTTTGCTTATATGTTGATGATCTTATTTATGTTAGTAATGATGGAGTCATGCTTGCTGATTTTAAGAAATCTATGATGAATGAATTTGATATGACAGATTTGGGGTTGATGCACTATTTTCTTGGCATTGAAGTAGTGCAATCTCCTACTAGTATCTTTATTTCACAAAAGAAATATGTCTTTGAAATTTTAGACAGGTTCCAAATGAAGGATTGCAATCCAGTTTTGACTCCAACTGAACTTGGTATGAAACTCACAAAACATGGAGCAGGAAAAATGGTGAATGCTACTTTATACTAGCAGATTGTTGGGAGTCTCATGTATTTGACATCCATAAGACCAGACATCATGTATGATGTGAGTCTAATCAGTAGATACATGGAGAATCCATATGAAGTTCATCTCTTAGCTGCAAAGAGAATTTTTCGTTACTTGAAAGGTACAACAGATTTTGGAATCATGTATAAAACTACTAGAAAATCAAGGCTGATTGGTTTTTCAGATAGTGATTATGCTGGAGACCTTGATGATAGGAAGAGTACATATGGTTCTGTGTTTATAATAAGCTCTGGAGCTGTAAGTTGGTCATTAAATAAGCAACAAATAGTGGCACTATCAACTACTGAAGCTGAGTTTGTTGCAGCAGCATCAAGCTCATGTCAAGCTGTTTGGTTACAAAGGTTGCTTGGAGTTCTACACAATCAGCAACAAGGTCCAATTTTAATCTACTGTGATAATGTTTCTACAATTAAGTTGTCAAGAAATCTTGTTCTACATGGAAAGAGCAAGCATATTGATGTGAGATTCCATTTTCTACGTGATTTATGCAAGAATGGTGTTATTGAGTTGGTGTTTTATAAGAATGAAGATCAAACTGCAGATTTGTTAACCAAGCCCCTCAAGCCTCCTGTCTTTATGAAGCTTAGAAGAATGCTTGGAGTATGCTCTTCAAAGGATATTGTTTTAGAAGAAGCTTAGTATTGCTGTTGAATTGTTGAAGTCATTTGTTCTAAACTGATTTATGCATATATCAGTTTAAGGGAGGGTGTTAGAGATTTATTTTTAATATTATTTACTTATTTATTTGGAAGCTCCATTATTGTTTTTTTTTTTGGAAGTTTGTTGCTTGACCGGGTCCTTAGTCATTTGTTTAGTGGTTACAAGAAAGTAACTTTTTCTTTGCCTAGTTTATAGGAGTTGAGGTTAATGTCTTAGTGTGATAGACTTAGTTGTTTTCTGTTCTACATGTACTGCCTATTTATAGGCCATTATTTTATCAAATGAATAATAGAGAGAGCCTTACAAATTGCATATGTTCCTTTTCTTTTACTTTGTATCAATTATCACATCCTTGTGTAAGATGCCCAATATTTGCAGGTCATTCCCCAAAAAGCAACGCATTAGAGGATCTGAATTTGCTCATCTTGAATAAACAATGGCCCATAATAGATAAAACAATTGGCGGGGAATGAGTGAAGATATCTATTAATACTTTTTTCCTAATGCATGAGACTTCATGTGAAACACAAAAATATAAGCTCTCTCAAACCCTTTCTCAAATTCAGTTAGCACTTAGAAGAACCAAGCTATAGCTTTTTGTTTCAAGAAATTATTACATGATCCAAAATGCACCCAACAATTAAGCTACAAACAATCAT
Organism: Vitis hybrid cultivar; assembly: GCA_022058775.1. NCBI lineage: Eukaryota > Viridiplantae > Streptophyta > Magnoliopsida > Vitales > Vitaceae > Vitis > Vitis hybrid cultivar. Next base: position 456,501 of record JAJJMF010000154.1, read on the forward strand.
ACAAATAGTTAATCAATAAGTCTTTTTATTTTGATGGGCATGGCGAACAAAAGCATACACCACATATATAAAGGAGCCAAAAGGACACACAAAGCAGATTAATACACAAAAATACACTACAAGCCATACATGAGACATGAATATGGTCAACTGGACATTTGGACAGGTTTGGATAATCATTTTCAATACTTGGATTAGACTTGGGTTAGGTTTTCCCACCTGAGCTCAATTTAGATTAGAGTCGTGCCAAGGTTTGAGTAATTCAAGCATAACTTAAACTCGATTTAATGTTTTATAATATATATTATTCCATATAATAATATTCATTTTCTTTTTAAATTTTTAAGAAAAAAATATCAAACTATATTATATCATATACTTTTTCATTATTTTAGAAAGATATATAAATTTATTTTTACTTTTTTTGTTGTTATCTTAAAATTTTGTCTCATTTACTATTTAAATTTTAATATAAATATATATAAAAAAAGTCTTTAAAAAAAATTATACGTAGGTTTTGAATTATGCAACCTGATAAACCTAATCAACCCGAGTCTACCCGACCAACCCAAACTCAACTCAAGCTTAGAAAAATGAGGTTAGGTTGAACTTGGATCAAGTACCTCGAGTTAGAGGGCGAGTTATGTTGGGTAAGGCTTGGGTTGGTTGTTTGTTAATTTGAGTTGAGCTTGAGTTAGCTATCAATCCGCTCAAATTGCAGTCTTGGGCATGAAGTAGGTTCACTGTGATTATTGAACTTTTTTTTTTCGATATACTAGTGTGGACCCTATATTTCTCACATGCGTTCTTACTTGATGGAGAAACTCATTTTTTTATTTGAAAAATTGATTTTTGAAAATTTTTTGGAGTTGTCACTTATTTTTGTTTTATTTTTAAAGGAAAAAAACAAAATAAGAAAGAAAAACTTTAAGTGTGACTCTTAAAGGAAAAACAAGTCTATGAAAAATCAAGTTTGGGTTTGAAGGTCAAGTTACCTATCAAGAAGATACGATAATATGTTGTAGCACCCTTATAAGCCCCTAAATAAGTTAAAATAAGTATGACAATTGATTGATTAATCGTGGACATCAAACAATGATAAAAGAAAGTAAGATGGACAAAGTGCAATGAAAAGTAACCAAACAAATGAGAGAAGATAGGATGCATACTTGAATCAATAATGAGCAATCATGAAAATAGGATTAGTGGATAAGTACAAAATAATCGCATGCATGTCAGAGTAAGACACAAATCAATCAATATCAATCACAGATATTGAGCCCCGCCAATGCTTGATTTATTTTTATATGAATTAATTTCATAAATTTCATTATTTTGGAATCATGCAAATTCATTCATGTTTATTAAAAAAAAAAGAAAGAAAATCAAAAAATTTATTTAAAATCAAGGAAATTTGTGAAAAACGCTTGCCGAAAAGAAACATAAAATTTTATTGAAAATGAATTTTGATGACCTAAAACTCTAAGGAAGAAAGAAAAGTTGCAGAATTGAAATGATTTAAAAACAGGATTTTTTTTTTTGGAAAACCAATTTTTGAAGGCATGCACGAAGAATTAAGAGGATGGAAACACGTGGACTTTGGGACTACATGCCACAGGTGGTCATTCACGCATGGGTCACATGCACGTGGGGAGGAGGGGGTTTTACCATCTTCTGAATTGCTCTTTTTGCCTGTAGATAACAGATGACCAGGTGGGAAGCTCTAGAAATGTTGACGGTCATCATTCGAACCAAAAATTCATGTCGAGCCTTCAAATCCCCAGCCAATATTTTCCCAATGATGTTTCTCGCTCCCCCGATAAGCTTTCCCATGGCAATGATCCACTTGGAGCAAACTGTGTTCTCGCCACTTTCTAACCAGTAACATTCTAATCATCAAAGCAAACTCCAACCATATATTATTTGTGGAATGAAGAAGGTCTCGAGCTGCATGAGAGATAATCCTAACTGAAGTGAGGCTTCGTTTCTGGAATACTTCCAGTTCGGAAAAATCCATCTTCCAAATCATCTTTCTCTCTAGTCTCTACTGCTCCTGGCACCAGCTTATGAAGAAAACTGTAGCTTCCCATAGAGAAAATTGAATATACATTCGTCCGGTGGCAAAGTGTCCTTGAACTCAGATAGCTATCATTTATCACTTGAGGAGACTTGCAAATACCCGACATGTCTTTGTAGTAAGTGCTTAGTATTTTGATCTAGCATGACAAGCTCGCAAAGTTCCTATGCTATTGCATCAGGCTGCATCTCAATTCGAATAGATTGGTCATCAGTGATTGCTGCAACATTATTGCAATTGGAGTATGCTAGGGGGGCCACCTTCTCCAGATACCAATGTGACTTTGATCCTCCAGTTTGCATCAACTGTCGTCCTTGATGGTCATAGGAGCAGAGCTGGAGTCCTCTTGTTGAGACACAAGCTGACCATTTGTAGTCCAATTGTTCAAGTATGCTTTGTGGAGTGTTTTGGGATAGGCACTGACTTCGACAAGTTGGGATGAGGGTTGAAAATTGAGAAGTCCCTTGACATAAGGCACCTTATAGCATTTTGGATCCCACAGGCTTTATAAGAACTTTAAGAGTCTGTTACTGTGTTCCTTTGTCTGTGGCATGGGACCATCAGGGGCAGAAATGACCAGAATACCACCATCCAATTGGGCAGCTCCAGTAATGATAGCATTGGATTTGCCTGCATTAGACTCAAATGACTCGAAGCTTTCGGACAAGAATACAAAGTCACCGATATCACCAATGTAGAGCTGAGTAGATTTTCCAGTGTGAGATTTCCATCTCCGAATGTGCTCGATGTCGTGCAGGCATGAGGAGTGATTGGTGGGCATGATGATATTGGATAAACTGATGGTAGCAAGCATGGTGATGAGTTTGGTGAATGGGTTGATGATGCTTTGAGACGAGCTTCTTGGAAAGTTGGTGGACCACTTCCACAGCCACCAAATCTCCACGTGTAAACACAGCCATTGGAATCCACCGCCACTGTGATTTGTTCCACATGCAACTTTAATGATGAGGGCCTTGATTAAGCCATGAACAATTTCAGCTGTACATTTGAGCTGTTTCTATGTTAATCAAACGTTGGAGACAAAGGACCTCTTATTTCATCAGCAAGGTGTTTCAATGGGTCTTGTGATTTCTCTAACAGTCTCTGACGTCCGCTCCTATGAACTAACAGGAAACCCAAGGTATTGTCATCATGCTCAGCTTTTGGGGCCACCACCTGAGAGCCCAAGTTTTGGACAATTTTGCAAGAATGGTTGCGAACCAAGACACTAAGAAAGTAACCTTCTGTAACCACCCATTTGTCTTCAAATCGAATCACAACTTCCTCTTTTATTAATTCCTGCTTCTATGTTCTCTGATGGCCCAGACAATTAAATAGGATTTTCCATATTCCAGTGGGGCTCGGTGTCAATCCAGCCTACCCTTTAGCTGCCCTCGATTTTGATCTGGTCCTTTGTCAAATCACTCGGATACACAGCCTGTACAGAAAATGTGTCACACTTTCGATACAGTTCGACCCATAACTTTCATCCCCACAGCAAAGGATCAGTTCCTCTTCTTTCTCAGTTTTGGACTGTCCAGCAGATTTTCAGTTCTTGGGCTTATTGAACGAGATTGTCACATTACCTCCAGTTGCCTCCACTTCTATCAATCTCTTCCTCCTCCTTTCAGTTGCTCAAACCTTACCACCCAAATGAACTTCAACTGCCGTCCACGAACACAGAAACCAGAAAATCCCCAGGGAGCAAAATAGAGCGGTTTGAAGCCAGCACAGTAAATGATAAATAGAGATGAGGTTTAAAATACTAGATGCAGAGGAATGAAATGTCCCAAAACAAAGTTTGGTCCAGAATGACAGACAAAAGATTCATTAAATGGAAACCCCATTTCATGTTGAAATGCGATGTAATGAAAAAGATGAATAGGAAATCCACAGTGTTCGCACCTGGGAGTGCTCCTCAATGCATCAGGTATTTACAAGAGAAATCAAAGATACCAAAACAAAGCCAAAACGGATCATGCGTGTAAAGAGTCAAATCCAACGAAGGAAACGAGTGGCCCTTGATGTCCACACCAATCAACAAATCAATGCTCAGAAAAGCAGTTGAAAATGAGAGTAAAACAGTGTGAAAATGAGAGACAAGAAGCTCACAGTAGTCATACCTGGAAAGCTTCCCTCAAGCAAAGAGTTGCTTGGCTTCAAGCTCTACTTTCCTTCCCACGAATCAGCAAGATCTCCCTCAGATTCTTTCCGCTGCTCTAACTCCCTCTCACTCAGTATTTCTCTGCTCAAACGTATCTCACCCAGCTTCCTCTAAATCTTCTGCTCACTCTCTCCAACATGGCTCTCTCACAGCCTGCTTACTCCCCACCTCTTTGTTTCACAGCTTTTTCTCAGCTCTCTCTGTCTAAGCTCAGCTCACCATGGTTTCTTCTCCAGAATCCTTACCCAGCTTACCCAGCTCATCATTAACAAAAATGAATGCAGTTTTGTTAATAAGAAAAATTATTTTTAGTTTTATTATTAAACAAATTATCTCAATATTCTTTAAAAAAATGTTTCAGTTTAGTTAAGAAAAAAATGATTTCAAGTTTATTTTATTTTAAAGTTTGATGATTGAAAAAATATATAAAAAAGATTACTAATAAAATCAAATTGGTATGTAATACAAATAAACATACAATAATAATAATAACAATAAAAAAATCAAAGGCAAGAACTGAACCCTACGACAAACCGAAGGGTGCACTCACAGCCTCCAAACACAACTCATTCTAACTGAAGGCGGGCACCCTGCAAACCCAAACGGAAGGATGCACTCACAGCGACTAAAGGCAACTCATTTATAAAACTATGAGACTGCGGAACACACACGGGGATTAAAGAAAAAAAGTGATTTCAAATTTTATTTTATTTTCAAGTTTGATGATTCAAAAAATATATAAAAAGGATTACTAATAAAATCAGATTGTTATGAAATACAAATAAACGTACAATAATAATAATAACAATAAAAAAATCAAAGACAAAGAACTGAACCCTACAAACACAAACCGAAGGATGCACTCGCCTCCAAAGACAACTCATTCTAGATAATTCAAACTGAACTGAAGGCGGGCACCCTGCAAACACAAATGGAAGGATGACGCACCGCGTCTAAAGGCAACTCATTTATGAAGCTATGAAGATCGACTGCTGAACAATCACAGGGCTTAGGGTTTGCTTCTTCAAGCTGTCATTGTAATATTTATTTATTTATTTGTTTTTTTGTTTCCTGGTTGTATATTTCATGGAAGTAGCTTTATTTCATTTCTTCCATCTTTGCAGGGAAACCCGTAATGGCAAGACCACGGCCGAAGAGAAGGGTATGGACCCAAGAAGAAGACAAAAAACTCAAACACTTGAAGACAGAATACCCCAATCTATCTTGGAGAAAGATCGTACAGCTAGGGAAGCTGGAGCGGGATGAAAAAAGTTGTTCACATAGGTGGAGGAACTACCTGCACCCTGATATCAACAAAGGGGAATTCTCCCAAGAGGAAGATGAGCTCATCATCTTTCTAAAGGGCGCTGATGTGAGGTAATTAATAATGATATGATATGATATTTGTGTGGTGATCAGCTTGAATCTGAGGTAGGAGTTCCTGTGGTAATTTGCAGATGGGCATCTATGCCGAAATATGTTCCTAGGCGATCTGCTAACGCTATCAAGAACCGCTGGAACAATCACTTGAAGAAGAAGAATGCAACTATAGATGACCTTGCTTATTTGATTCCCAACCTTGATCCAAATGCAATTCGTTTGATTGCTGGACCCAACAGCTGAAGAAATCGCCAAGTTAAGGGTAATGAGAGTCCTAAGTACATGTCTTTGAAGCTAGGGATAACAAAAATCCAAACTACAAGCCTTTAAGTGTCATATGTATGTATGCAGCTAAATTAAGCATCATCTTCTCCACAGTGATGAATCCACGTCTCATTGTAGTATTATAGGATGCTAGAGTGCAATTTATTCTTTATAATGGGATGTTGAGTAAATTTTAGAATTTCTTATGGGTTCCAATGATCCTTGATCAAAATCATATTCCTTTGTGACACATTATTTGAGAGATATTTGGGATATAAGAACATTTTGGTAAATATGCAATGTTGCATAAGAGCTTATGAATTATTTTTGGATTAGGCTAATTAATTCATTAGAGTTCAATTGAGCTATTAATTAATTTTGGTTTAATGGGTTAAATTAAGTAACTCAAGTCTAAGATGAAATTAAGTCACTTAAGCTCACATGTAAGTCTATATAAACACCCTTAGAGGTTTAGTCTTCGACATTTAATCAATTTATTTTCCAAAAAAATAAAACAACTCTTGTCTTCATTCCCACAAAGACAATTCCATCATTCTCAAGTGCTAAGATCTAGGAGAGAACCATCAGATAGAAGATTGCAAGGTTTTGGATATCTGTATCATCCTCTTCATCGACTATAACTGATTTGGGAAGATCTATATCATAAATAATGTTTTTTAAGCACCTAGATCAAGAGTCTTATTGTTTTTAATGCTTTCATTATCTAGATTTTGTATACCTACCGCCTTGAATGCTCAATAATTAAAGCATGGTTATTTATTGTTATAGGAATCATATCTTACAACTTAATCACTCTCATTCTTACTTCAAACAATTAACTAGATCTAATTATATGGACTAAAAAAGGAATTTGGATATAGTACTTATTAGAATAGAGCCCTTGAAAGTAAGACATTATGTAATAATAAATAGATTTTGTTATTATTTATAGTATGATTTTAGTTTTTTTTCATTGTCCTACTTCTACATTATTTGTGTTGAACATTTAAGCTCGCATCACTTGTATATACATGACTTAGGTGCATCAGGAGTTGCACGAAAAATCTAAGTATGGGTTCCTTATAAGTATATAAGTAGTTCACAACTAGTTCATATACTTAGGAAATTAATTTAAAGTAGTAGTGTAAGACCTCCTAATAAGAAGGATAATTTGTCTTGATCATTAAGATGGAGTTCCCATGATATGCACTAGTGTGAATGGTTATACATTTGACAAGACCTACAGCGAGTCATGACATTAACTATTAAGAAGTCATGATTTTACCAATCAACTTTGTTACATAAGCTTTCAACTTTGAGAGAATATTGAGCTAGTGTTGAGGTCTACATTAACTTTGACCTATGGGTGAAACCCTAAAGTGGTCATACATTCCCTATGGACTGGGTCATCATTAATTAAGGCAAGTAGGAACAAGTATTCTCAAGATAAACACCATGATATCTCATAGGTTTGAGATAGTATATTCTCTTGCTATTAGGATAGAACTCTTCAAAGCATGATGCAATAAACTTTTGGATTTTATTATTTATTAATAAATTTTCAATTCACTTTTATTTATCTTCATTCCATGCATTATACCTTGTCAACATTTTAGCTTGCATTTCTTGTATTGTATATGACTTGGGTGCATTAGGAGTTGTATGAAATATCCAAGTCATGAGTTCCTTATAAATAGATGACTTATTCACAACCAATTTGTAGGCTTAGGTAACTCATTAGAGGTTATAGTATACTACCTCTTAATTAGAGGGATGGTTAGTCTTGGCTATCAGGATGGGTTTCTCATGGTTAGTGTACTAGTGTATATGGTTACACATTTAATAGGACTCATGGTGAGTCAAGACATAAAGTTATCAACTATGAGATAATATCCAACTTGTGTTAAATTTAGCAGTGGCTTTGACCCATAAGTGATCGTAAGTTGATCATATATTTCCTATAGATTGGGTCACTATTGATAGAAGTTAGTAGTAATAGGTATTCTCAATAGAGGCACCATGATATCTCATGGGATTAAGGTGATCCTAAGAAGTTGTGTTCATGTAAAATATGGTCAGAGTAGTTTTTTAAATGAAACTTCACATAAGCTCTTAGAGAGTTAAAATGTGTCAGTTGAAGACATAATAAAAGAATTTATAACTCAAGGATAGTAGAGGTTGTCTTAAAAGACTAATAATTTTCACCTTATTAGACTATATACATCTCATAGGGAGATTGTTGGAATTGAGCCCTAGAAAGTATGACATGATGTAAGTAATTGAGAAACATTTATAAATTTATTTATTCTTGTTTCTTGGTTTCCCTTTGTCTCATTTGTATTAATTGGTCATTTGAACATATACATCAATATCTCTTACATTGTACATGATTTGGGTGTATTAGGAGTTGCACAAAGGATACAAGTCATAGGTTCTTTGTAAGTTGATAAGTTGTCCACAGTCAATTCATGGATTTAGGCAATACAATAGAGATTATAGTATACTTCTGTGGACTCGCAATTTTCATGTGCATTGCCACTTAATGGCAAAACTCACTTTTAAAGGTGAAAAATTGTTTTATGGAAAATTGGAGTAACCACTTATTTTTATTTTTATTTTTTATAGAGAAAACAAAATAAGAAACTAAAACCTTAAGAAAACTGACTCATTAAACTTTTAGAAAAACGTGTCTTTGAAAAACCCAAATCTAGGTCCAATGATCAGGTTACCTACCGAAAATGTATGATGATAAGCCATAGCACCTCTCTAAGCCTTAAATCAAGTCTCTACTAATCAAGTTAAGGTAGATATGACAATCAATCGGGAAATCTATGGATACCAAGCAATAAGCATAAGTGATCAAGCTTAAGAGCAAACAACATGCTATTTGTTTCCAAACAAATATATCAAAGCAATCAATCATACTAGAAAGAAAGATAGGCATAACTGAGCTGCAACGTAAAGCGCTTTTATGAAAACATCATAGTTAGTTTAACAAATATAACATACAACATGCATTTTATTCTATTCAAGGGATGAAGCACTAGTCAAAGCAATTTGAAACACAATCATAGAACTAAAGGGATTAAAGGGGAGAGGCATACTTGGATAGGAAGCATAAATAAGCACTTCTTGGAAACATAGGTAAGTATATACAATATATAACAAGTATAGGATAATCACATGCATATCATAAAGCAAGCAAAAATAAATTATTCAATCAGCATATCGGAGTTAATATTCAAAAGAGAATGACACATATGTTGGGCCCTACTAGTGCCTAGTTTATTTTTTATATGAACTGATTCTATAATCTTCATTTCTTTGTGATCATAGAGAAGGATCACAGGAATTTGGATGAATTTCATGATTTTTGGAAACATAGAATTTAGTCATCCTTTAAAAAAATGACAAAAATCAAGACATTTATTAAAATCAGAGAAAATAACCAAAATGCATGCTAGAGTGAAATGCGGTAGTATGTTTGTTAAAATTAGACTTTAGTGTCCCAAAATTTTTAAGGAAGAATAAAAAATGAAAGGATTAAAATTATTTGAAAAATCGGTTTTGAAAACAAATTTAAATGCATGCATGGAGCATTAAGGGATGAATCACAAGGGTATTAAAATAAAGAACAGGAGGGTGACCATGCGTGCCAAATTTACATGCACATGGGAAGGTGGTGCACTCCTCCTTTCTCAACATGTTTTAACTATTTGAACAACAAGATTATTGTAGCATTAGGTTTCATCAAGTCCACTTGATAATTCCTAGCTATAAATACAATCATCCTAGTTTCATCTCCATTATTAACCTCTTCAAGCTTCTGTACAATCGCCTATTCAAGAAGCATAACCCTAGAACCAAAAGTATCGCCCTTTGGAGAAGCAACCATGGTGCTTGAATATTTTGGAACCACATAACTGAATTCTTCAAGGTTCCCATTTGCAAACGAACTATCATTAGAATTAGCAGAAACCACCAACCTAAAATCAGTAATCTAAGCATCATAATAATCATCAATGAGAGTCACATTTGAACTAACGTTCCAAGGCAAGTAGGTGGTTGTATGTTTGCCTCCCGCAATGGAAGGCAATGGAGTTGCATGGCTGTCACTTAATGCTTCGTTACACTTGGTGTGACCAGATACTAATGCATGAGTAGTTGAGACTTGAATTATAGCAAGAAAAAGTGAATCTCAACGACGGACAAGGGGGGGTGAATAGGTGTTGTTGAACAATTAAAAAGATCGCACAACAAAAATTACGTAACCTTAGAATTTCTCAATGTCTATAAACTTATTTTCCAACAACTTTTCAACAAAGCATACAATTCACAAGAAAGTATGAATGTAACAACACTCTCCCAACAATTTATAAATGTTAGTCACATGCAAATACTTCAACACTCTTCAAAATTAATTCATAAGAACAATTATCTCCTTAACTCATTTCAATTTACTATTTGATATCATCAACCAAAATGAACTAAAAAACTTATTCAGAATATCCAATAGATAATCACACTTATTTTAGCTCACATTTCTTTTATTCAACATATATACTCAAGTAACTAATGATATCAAAAAATGAAAATAAATTAACGAGTAGAATGAGAGAAAGAGACAATGGCACCAAATTTTAACATGGAAAACCTTCGAATAGATAAAAAACCACAGGCCTACAACTGATCGAAAACATCCACTATGAAGAACAAAAACTAAATACAAGGTTTTACCTAACTCAAGTCCATCGATCCTTCCCGGACCACTTGACTAGCACCTTTCCACTTCCAGCTTCACATCTTCTTTTTCAGGAGCACACTTGAAGTCCACATCAACTCAATCTCAACTTCTTCTTAAATCCACACAAGAAGAAAATGGGTTTTTACCCAGACCTAATAGTTTCAATATTGAGAGATGAATGAAGAAAGGAATCACCCATTTTTTTCTCAAGAAAATCCATTGAAAACAATTTAGAAAACAATAGGAAAATTTGATTTCTTAGCAACCGAACACCCCAAACTAGGAAAAGAAAAGAAAACTAAAAGGGGATGGTTGTTGTGTCTCTGGTATTCTCTCTACAACACAGGAAGCAATTTTAGGCTTTTAAATGAAAGAATCCATTAATTTAAGGATGGGATTTTATCAAGAAAGTGCAACCTAGATCGATCTAACCCGAAGTTGGATCGATCCTGAAATAGGGCATTTTGAACACTTAGTAAAACAATGTTTCCCAAGCCTTCCTAACTTCTTAAAAAACATTTCAAGAAAAACAACATTTAAATAATACGGTTGATTCAATTTCATCCAACTCCAACCTCAACTATATACCTTGGTTTCTTGACAAATTCAACAACTCGAACTTTATTAGACAAGTGGTTTGAAGGAGGATTAGAAAACTGAGTCAGGAGACACTTAAGAATTTTGTCCGGAATTACTAACTTTGCTAAATAAAAAATTTAGCTATGGTGAGAGTGTGGCAGAGAGGAGCCACATTGTACCCATCTTCCAGATGATCAACTCGCTCTTTGTCATGAAGGCGAATCTCGGTTCTCTCTGCCTCTTTTGGCTTGTCGTACGTCTTCTTGGGTTTCAACCTGTACCCCATAAATGCAAACAAAAAGGAAAAAAAGAAAAAAGCCATGAACAAGCAAATCAAACATCCTTGTATCCTTTCTGAATTTCTCCTCAAATGGTTTCAACCCAGATAGTAAAAATCCCCATTTCTTTTGATCTTATCAACAAAGTAAAAAACTTTTACAAAAACACCGTTTTGATTTTGTTCTTAAGTGGGTTTTCTCATTCATGTCGGGATAACTCACTCTTTCTTAGGCTTCCTCTCTTCCTCATCCTCCTCTCTTCTTCAACTGCTTTGCTGCCTTGCTCATGACTGGACGCCGACGACACCGACGACGAGTTCGGCGTGGCCGGTGGATTCATCACGTCAGGAGACGTCAGCATGGCCGGAGCTGCACCCGCCTGTTTCTCCAAAGACGGCAGCTGCACCAAATCAAACAACGGCGGCCCATAATTTTGAATACTCAGTAACTCCATAAACCCTAGCGTTCCCTTCTCGCCTTCGTCGGAGAAGTCAAACATGGCCGGAATCACCGGAGCGTGATCTGAAAATGACCACGAACCAACTGGATCCTCCATTTTCATCACCCCACTCCTCTCCATAGACGAATCAGTGGTGCAAATTCATCAAAAAAACACTGTTCCCAGTTCGAGAGAGAAAGAGAGAGATTTGAATAGTATTTACTAGAGAAAGAGATGGCTTCGAGGCTTGTGTGTTCGTATATAAAGGGAGGAAGAGAGGGCGTGATAGAGAGAACAGTGAGGCTTTGATGATGGTGGTGGTGGTGGACCGGCGACAGCAGGTCAATGTGGGGGTGCAGGCGGGTGGAGCCGGTGTCTGGACAACGCGGTCCAACAAAGTGGCCGACGCATTCATACGATGATTTGACCGGTTAGAGTGTGAGCGGGTTTTTGGACGATCGACCACTTCGCACGTGCGTGTATATGTTGCATGTAAAGATACCACTTCGCACATGTTGCATGTAAGCATTTGTAGACGAATCCTCCTCAGATACCCCTTTTATTCCTTTTATACCTTCAGCAGTAATACTGCGCCTATTAAAACGCTGCGTTTTGGATAAGCCTCCCCAAAACTTAGCTACCTTACTTTTTTTTTTTTATATAATTTAGTTCCAGAAGAAAACCCCTTTTTGGAATGGTCCCGGAAAATGCGGTGACCAGTGCAATTATTAATCATATTTTTATTCATTAAAATTTAAATTTTGTTGAATTCTTTTAGTTGTAATTATGGTTTAAATTTCTATTTATTTCATAGACAAAATTTTGATACCCTATAGATGTAAAAGGAAAAATTCAATGGAAACTATTAAAATAATTATGGTTTCCATTAGTTAATAAAATATTTAAAAATTAATAAATAAAAACATTATATTACTTCAAATAGGTTATTATTAAATTTCAAAACTAAGACATAAATTTTTAGTAACTATTTTTTAAAACAATTTTAAAAAATAATTTTTGAGAACCTTATATTTTGTAAAATAAAAGTCTATTTGGAAACTTACAATATTTTTATTAATTTTAAATATATTTTAAAAATAAAATTGCTAACTTAGCTAAATAAAAAAATTGTTTTTTATTTTTAAAAATTGTTTTTATAAACAACTTGTGAAACACTTTTATTTTTATAAAATATTAGAAAAAATGTTTTTTGTTCCTTAATTTCAAAATAGTTCTTAAAAACAAGTTTAGAAAACATAACCAAATGGGACTAAAATATTTGAAACCTCTTTTCTATATTTTTAAATATAACTTTTATTTAAAAATTTTATTTGTATACTTTTATTTGTAAAATTTTATTTTAAATCATTCATCATATTTATATAATTATTTTTAAAAATAATTGAAAATAGTAAAAAAAAAAAATGCTCTCAAAATATATGTTATGTATATTTTTAAAAAGAGAAAACTTATTTTTACATTTTCAAACATATTTTTTTTATTCTAAAAAACGTCAACTGTTTTTTATAACAGTTAATATGCAAACCCTTAATATTTTTAAAGCTAAAGCTTATTATTTTATTTATGAATTATTTTATCCTTTAAATATCTATTAATATTGATTATTATCAAAACTCTATTTTCTTGCTTATTTCTTTCTCTTAATCACATCTTTAACAAACAAACCCTTAATATTTTTTAAAATAAAGCTTATTCTTTTATTTAGGAATTATTTTATCCTTTAAATATTCCTTAAAAAAATGTTTCAGTTCACATTAAGAAAAAAGAGTTCAATTCAGGAAAAAACAAAAAAAAATGATTTCAAATTTTATTTTATTTACAAGTTTGATTATTGAAAAAATATCTAAAAAAGATTACTAATAAAATCAAACTGGTATTTAATACAAATAAACATATAATAATAATGATAATAATAATAATAATAATAATAAATCAAAGGGTCTTAATATGTGTTTATAAAAAAAATTACTAATAAAACAAGTTTTAGTTTTAGTTTTTTTTTTTTCGATTTTCGTTATGATAAATGTTATGATTATTTGCCAAGTAATATGTGTGTTTTTTTAACTAAAAAGAAGAATGTATTATTGTAGGCTCTAAAATTTGTCTCAATTTTATTTTTATATTAAATTTTGAGTCCAATTTTGTTAATAAATTTTAAATCCTGATTACATATAATTTTTTGTTATATATATATTATTTTTTATTTTTGTTTTCTCTCTCCTCTCTCTTCCTTTTTCTCCTCCTATCGACTCTCACCTACCCCATCCCTCCCTTGTCACGGAGACATGCCCCCTCAACTTTCTTCTATCACTTTTCCTTTTTGATTAGATTTTCTCTTCTTCCTACCCACTTTTCCTCTCTTCCCATCTTTGGCCCCTTCATTTTCTCCCCCCATGCTAGCTGTTGTATTTATATACTAATTATAACATATGGTGTCTGTATATATTAACATCATCCACTCGATACATTGAGAAAAAAAATTATTTAAAATTTAAAATAAATAAAAAAATACTATACAAAGGAAAAAAAATCATATAATTTTTTTTTAAATTATTTTATTATAAAAATAAAAAATGATTAAACTTTCTCTATCATTTTCTTATTCTTTTTAGAGAATCTGAATGAAAAATTAAACATTTTATCTTCCTTGAATTTAATACAAAAATATAATTTATCAATTTAAAATTATAATATATATATATATATATATATATATATATATATGAAAAAATCATCATTTTTATTATATAATTATAAAAATTATTTTTTTCTTCATAAAATTAAAAATTAGAATAAAAATAAAAAAGGTAAAAAACAATAAATGATATTTTAAAAATATTTTTTAAAAGTATTTTTGTTTTAAATAGTAAATTTAAATAATAAATTATATATAATTGTAAGGGTTAAACCCAAAATTTTGATTTAAAACTTAAATATCAATAATTACAATAAATGTGGGACACATGTACCATAAATGTATTGACAAATCAAGTGAAGTGCTTTAAATGCTTTGAATTTTAAAAGTTTTAGTTAAAGGGTCGTTTTGGTATATTAAGCCTATTAAAGTCTTCCCCAAGAATTATTAAAAAATACCACCATTTCTAGTAATTGTTCTGCCCAGCCCACCCTTTTGGGTAATTCTCCCATTTTTTTCTTCTCCCTAACACCCCCCAACTCCCATTCCCAATCGTGCTCCTCCATTTCCTCTCTTCATTTTTTTTCATTTTTTTTCTTCCCCCAACTCCCACATGCGGTGGCCAGCCCCCATTTTTTTATTTCCCACATTTTCCCTCCCTTTTATTTCCATCCAAACACCCTTCTTTTGATTTTTTTTTCATTTCTTTTTATTTATTACTACTATTATTTTCTACTCTCTTTTCACCATACCCAATCTTTCACCACCATCGGCAAGACCACTAGTCAGTCCCCGTCAGCCAGCCACTTACCGGCCAACGACCCCTTCCTCTCTTTTCTCATTTCCTCACTTTCCCATCACATTCATTTTCCATTATTATTATTATTATTATCTTTATTTTTCTTGATTTGATTTTAATAGTAATTGTTGTTTGTGAAATTTAGATTGTTGAATTAATATGAAATTTGGGTTAATTCGTTATTAGAGAATTAATATGAAATTTGGGTTAATTGATTGTTGGTGAATTAATTTGAAACTTTTTAATTTGAGTTTGTGGTTATATTGCATTCAGTAATTAATTTGGGATATTTGGATTATATCAATTGCATATTGTTTATTTGGATTTGGGCCTATTGTTAATTGGTTATTTGTTTAGGCTTATTGGATTTGACTTGAGATATTATTTCCTTTGGTCATGTATATTATTGATGTGTGCTTATTAATTAATATGAATTTTGGACCCACAATGTGAGTGATATTTGTTGGATGACTTGAATATTTGATATGAGCATGACCAATTTGAACTATTTAATTTGGGCATGGAACAATTGTGGTATATATTAAATTAGGTATGGATTATGGAATATTAAATTTAGGCATAATGAGATTTATCTTAATTTATCATGTTTTGAGTTTGATTAATTAAGCTTATGTTTTGGCTATTAATTTGGAAACTTTATATTAGGGTCTATGATATGTGGGATATTTTTGTTGGGTTATATTTGTTAATTTGGACCCATTTTTAATTGGTGAAATTTATTGGACTAATTTAAAGTTTGAATTTGTGCTTGAATAATTATTTTGGACTCTACATATTTTTTTATATTTATATTTGTGCTATTTTTATTTTTGCATGGACCCATTCTGCAATCTTTTAGCTGAGTACGAATTTATGATACGTGGAACACAAAATTTCATGAAATAAAGTGAGACTCGCAAAGTTGTAAGAAGATATTAAGTTTGTTGTAAGTTTATTTAGGTAATGACTTGAATATTTGATATGAGCATGACCAATTTGAACTATTTAATTTGGGCATGGAACAATTGTGGTATATATTAAATTAGGTATGGATTATGGAATATTAAATTTAGGCATAATGAGATTTATCTTAATTTATCATGTTTTGAGTTTGATTAATTAAGCTTATGTTTTGGCTATTAATTTGGAAACTTTATATTAGGGTCTATGATATATGGAATATTTTTGTTGGGTTATATTTGTTAATTTGAACCCATTTTTAATTGGTGAAATTTTTTGGACTAATTTAAAGTTTGAATTTGTGCTTGAATAATTATTTTGGACTCTACATATTTTTTGATATTTACATTTGTGCTATTTTTGTTTTTGCATGGACCCATTTTTCAATCTTTTAGTTGAGTACGAATTTATGATACGTGGAACACAAAATTTCATGAAATAAAGTGAGACTCGCAAAGTTGTAAGAAGATATTAAGTTTGTTGTAAGTTTATTTAGGTACTTATTTTATTTTTCACTTTTATTTGATTTTATTTTTATTAGTTCTTGTAAATATTTGTTTGTATATATTTATTAAGTGTGTACAGAATTGAATATCGAACAAATAAGAATTTTGTTTAAATAAGAAGAATAATTCAGTAAATATGTTTTAATAAAATAATAATTTTAAAATATTCTTCTTAATAAAAGAAAGTTTTTTATTAATAAAAATTCAAAAAAATGCTTTTATAAAAATCCAAAAAATTGTTTTTAATAGAATTTGAAAAATTGTTTTTAATAATAATAGTCCAAAAATTTCTTTGTTTAATAAAAATTGTCCAAAAATTGTTTTGTAAATAAAGTTGTTCCAAAAATTAATTTTTAATAAAATTGTACAAAATTTTTTTTTTATAAATGAATTCTTTTTCCTTAATTAAAATGAGATTAAAAGTATTTTTTAGAAATAGAGGATTTAATTTTTGTTCCTTTTAATTATAAATTCTTTTGCAAATAAAGTTATGTTTTTTTTAATAATTTGTACAAAATCACTTTTCTTAAATAAAAACAAAGTGAAATATTTTTGTAAATATAATTGTAAAAATTCATTCATTTTTTTTGTAAAAGCAAGTAAAAATAATTTTTTTTCCAAATTAAAATTTTGTAATAAATTCTTTTGATATAGTATGTGTAAATAACTTTTTTTAAAAAATTAAATGCAAATAAAATTGACTCTTTTTTTGTAAATAAATAAATTGAAATCATTAATTGAAAATCATTTTTTATAAAATCCTTTGAAATTTCTTGAAAACTTTTTTTAAAATATCTTCTTTTTATTTAGTTCAATAAATTATTTTGCATAATCCTCTTGTCATTTATTTTGTGTATTCTTGTAATTAGATTTCATCATTATTTGTGTATATTGATTTTCACTGTAACTTGTACAGACTCATTTGCATGATTATTTTTCTTAGTATCCATAATTAATTAATTAATTATCACAATTCCCTTAATTCATTTAGTAGAAACCGTATGTATACGGGCTTAGAGGGGTGCTACAATTCACCACCGTACTTTCCCAATAAGTAACCTGACCCCCGGACCCAAACTCGGTTTCTCACAAACTTGTTTTCCTTCAGGAGTTACACTTAAGGTTTTTCTTTCTTATTTTGTTTTTCCCTTAAAAAATAAAACAAAAATAAGTCACGACTCCAAGTTTTTTTTCTAAAAATCAAATTTTCACAAAATAAATAAATAAAAAGTGAGTTTCGCCATCAAGTGGGAGCACATCGAGCAACATACAGGGTCCACAAAATGGCAATTCCATTGGGGATGTCATGAGGGTCAAACTTGAACTTAAGTTGAGGCAAATGAGACGTTTGATTAGTTGGTTGATGGATACCTTCCCTTTGTGCTTCTCTATGCTTGAGTGATCATAGCACATTGAGGATTTTGATGTGATGTTTTTCCATGTTTGATCGCTATATCCATTTGGGACATTAACATGGTGATGATATTGATTGATCCGATTGCTTGTCTTAGCATATTGATTTTGCTCTAGCCATGATTATCCTACTCACTTTGACATGTATGTTCACTTTGTTATATCTCTTATTTGTCTTGGTGTTGATTATCTTGCTTGTATATTATCTTCATCATATTTGAGCATGTTATTCTTGTTTCTATTCATTTTGATCGTCATATTCTCATTTAGCTTGTGTGTGGACATGGATGATATACTTGCACTCTGTTTGACTGCTTGTTGCATGATTGTTCTTGTCTCATGTGATTACATGTTGCTTGTCTATGTGGGTCCCACATCTATCCCCTCACCTCCAACCCTCTAGTTTTAGTCATTCATTTTTCTTTCGGTTCTTACATTTGCAAATGTGAAGCCTTGTGTGTGATTGTTTCTCTAATTGAGCTAGTGGTTAGGAGTAGGGTCAAGCAACGGGCTATCGATGTTTGGGAGCATTTTGGAGGAGGCTGACACATTGATACTGATTGGAGTCCGATCTTTGAAGACTTGTATAGCTCAGAGCTAGATTTCATGGATATTTGTGTGAACAGTGTGTTTATTTTTTTGCTTTAACTTCATAGGTTTTTCGGATGCATCCACACCACTCACTATGCACTTTAGTTGACTATTGAGTGCTAAGAGTTGCAAGAGCTTTCACTATAAGAAACCCCCCCTGGGATGTTGAGATAGTGCATGTGTGGAGGTGATGACCATCTTATATGAAAACGACCCGTCTATTTGGAAACGTGCAGGGGGTTGTTTACCACCTTATGATTGCTTCTTCTAAAGATCCTTTAAAGTCCACTCCTATTTTTTTAGAGCCACCTTGACCTTGTAGGTTGAGCCTTAGATCCTTCGTTGAGGATTTCCTTTCCTACACGTGGGTGCATTTGAGGGTTATCAGAGCCTCTTTAGTTACAGTTCGGATCCAATACTTCCTCATTTGGTTTCTAGTTGAGATGCTTAGAGATCAGTATGAGTTTGAGTTATAGTTAGACCTCCCTTCTGCTTTATGTTGACCTTGTTTCTTCCAATTTAGATTAACATTTCTTCCATGTTTTCCTTGTGCATACCATATCTTGTGTTTTATGTTCTTCAAGATTGGTTCTTCATTCTTAATGTGGATTTACCATCTTGGGTTAGAGTAGAGAGGAAATCAGTTCGATTTTTCGAGAGATTAGGCATGGATCAGCAGACTATCATAGTTGCCCAGTTCACAGCCGTCATGGCTTCTATTCAAGAGGCCTTAGCTAGTCTCAGACATGAGATAAACAGTCAGCAAAGTAGACAACCCGTAGTTCAGGATGAGACGCCTTATGATTCATTGCCACCTCCACCACTACCACTTGGTCCGACAATGCCACAAGGTCCACCCTATCTATTACATGGTCATTTTGAGGTTGCCTCACCTGTAGTAGTATAAACCACAGTCCTTGAGGATACTCACGCATGCATGGATCGTATTGAACAACGTATTAGGTAGTCAAGGGTATCTGACAATTCAGCAGCTCGGGATGATCTTGAGGGTTCTTGAGGGTCATTAGAGGATTGATCAGAGATCCTAGAGGAAAGTTCAGACCCAATTAGAGTGGACCTTATTTCATTATGGAGTTGACCTCAAAAGCCGCTGCATGGTTGATGAATCTAGATGGAAACGATTCTCGGAGCCAACTAATGTAGATTAGTTGAAGAAATATTATGTTTGAGACCATAGTCATAGGATAGGTGGCTATCATTTTGGTTAGCCATATACCTTGTTATTCTTTTTTGACATATTGATCATTGCTAACCCATTGAGCTTTGCATGTGCATCAGATTCTTTCTTTCTTATTACCTTGCTTACATTTCTACACCAGGATACGGGCCCTTTTAGTGTATGCATGCTTCATTTAGGAGTTTCATGAGCCTTGGGCCTACGAGCGCATCTTCTCTCATTATTTTTCCTACCATCACACTACTGCATTTCATC
This sequence comes from Vitis hybrid cultivar, assembly GCA_022058775.1. Classification (NCBI taxonomy): domain Eukaryota; kingdom Viridiplantae; phylum Streptophyta; class Magnoliopsida; order Vitales; family Vitaceae; genus Vitis; species Vitis hybrid cultivar. Next base: position 476,804 of record JAJJMF010000154.1, read on the forward strand.
ATATCTCATTAGTTGTGTTCTTCATCTCTTTTTCATTGTTCTATCTACTTCTTGTTTTGCTTCATATTATCTCCACCCTGAGTGGTGATCCTCCTCAATTCATTACATGAAGGATAGTCATATCATTTTCACTATCTATCCTATGGACACTAATTCAGATATCCTTAGTTTGAGAAGTTCATCTCGTTAGAGAGAGTTTTTGTTACCTTAGCACTTGAGAGTGTGTCTATCCATTATTGATATCATCTTTGAGGTTCATTTGTTTATGTTCAGGGTATGTGCATTTGTATATATGTAAAAAAACAAAAAAAAATGAAAAGAAAAGAAAAATAAGCACATATGTGTATGTGCATGGTATTTTCCATCATTGAGCATGTATATTGATATCTGAGGGTCATTTTATCGAGTATGTTTGTTGTTGAGAGTTTGTATGTGAGTTTTCTAAGATCATTTTTTCTTTGTATTCACTTTGTCATATTTCTTTGAGAGTAAGATGAGTGACCTTCTCCTAGGGCCTCTAGGTTAGGAATGGCAATGGGGCGGGTTTGGGATGGGTCATTCCCATCTCATTCCCGCACCCGATTATACAGTTATTTCCCATCCCCGACACAAACCCGTGTTGGGGCAGGTTTATTGGTTCTCATCCTCGTTAACAGAAGAATTAATAACCCCATCCCCGCCCCATCCTGAATATCCATTAGCCCTAACCTTAACTGGCAAATCTCATACCCAAAATACACTTTCCTTTCACTGATTATGATAATATACCAAATATGAAAAAATAATATCAAAATTGAAATTAACACCACAACAATCAATAATTTTAAGCCAGTAGTTAGCTTAAATGATTCAAAATTAATGCAAAAAAAAAAAAAACCATCTGAACCATTTTCAAGAGAACTGAATGAAAACTGAACCAAACGAGAAAATGGATCGATATCAGCCATGGATGTGATTCTCTCTTCAAGCCAATCTTTGAACCAAGACTTCATCAAATCCATTACTTCAAAGGCTTTCACGTTCCTTTTATGTGTGTGCTCTTAGACAAAGACTTCAAGATGCTCTAGATGATTGTGTTGCACATATTTAAGGCAAGGAGATCAAAGTCTGTGACTAGTTTCATGTCGGTTTTGGGCTCTGAGGCTAAACCAAGAACAAGATGGAATTGATTTTAAAGTATTTTAGTTGGTGTGAGGGAGGAAGAAAAAGTAGTATTGATCTTGGAGATAGGGTTTCAAGCAGTGCATCAGAAGAAGAAGAAGAAGAGGATGTCAGAAAGAAGAAGAACCGGCTGTGGGAATTAGGGCTAGGAAGAATGAAAGACCATTGTATCAGAAGAAGAAGGAGCGACAGTCAAAATTAAGGCAAATGGGGAAGAATGAAGTATATATATATATGGGGAGTTTTTTGACATTTTAGTAGTTGTTGAAGGGTAATTTTGTAAATGTATATTCGAGGTGGGGCGGGGTGGGTTGGAACAAAATCCATACCCGTCCCAAACTCGATTCGGGTTTTTAAAATATTCCCATACCCGACCTATACCCATTTATTATATTTTATACCCGTCCCAATAGGGGCAAGGCGGGACAGGTTACTCGATTAGCCCAGAAAATTGCCATCCCTACTCTAGGTCATTGTCTTTTCCATCATTACATTCATTGTTGATGTGACTTCACTCCATGTTTGATTTGAGTTAACCATCACTTTTCTTCGTATAGTCATTATTTCTCTATCATCCTCATCATTGCTTGTGATTCATCCCATTCGCTTCACCCCCTTGTTCTTTTCTTACACTAACCTATTCCAGGTTTGATATCTCTCTTGTATCATTCTTGTGTATCCCATTATTAGTTTGATTTGCTTCATCGTCTCATTATTGATATTATGTTCACATTAGGCACCCTCAGGTCCATGGCTCACGAGCTTTTCTATACATGTTGCATTTTATACATGAGGGCATGAGTTTTTTATCATTGGGTATTTGGGCCTAGTTTCCCTTCATTTCTATTACCTTTGGTTTTACAAAATTATTCATAAAGATTCTTTTCTAAAATGTTGTCAAAATTTGAACATCTTTAAGGATTAAATTTTTCTATTTAGCTAGGAAAAATGGTACTTTCCTTATACCATAAGATTCTAATTTGTTGATTTGCAACTGCATCCAAAAGTGTGTCTGCATTCAGTAGTTGTGTTCCATCCCAATACAGAAGACGAGATCTACTCATGGACTCTTAAGTTAACACATAACATCAATGCTATGTTTAGTTCTTAGGAAAATTTAAAACTAGAAATAGAACAATACTTTCAACTTGATTCTTGATTTAGGAAAACTAAAAAATCTAATATCACTTCAAGAACTAACATTCTTTCAAAGTAACAAGAAACAATGTGATGTCATGCTTCAAAAGGCAACCTACCTCAAAAACAATACAAGAAACAAAAATAAATAGCATTAACTGTGAATTCATGGTAATGTTCTTCAATCATTCCAAGAAACAAAGCTTGAAAAACCCTTAAGAATTTAATGATTTTATACGCGAAGGCCTTCTTAATTTCTTGGAATTTTTTAGACAGTGAAATGTGTAGATAAGAGAAGCAGAGGTTACTTCAAGAGAGAATTCTAGGGATAAGACAATGAGATCTTGACATATGCAACAAAGAAGAAATTGGCTTTGGGAGTTTGATCAATTTCAACAAGAAATAGCCTCCTCATTGCAACTTTCCAAAAACTGAAGAGCTTGGTTTTAAGCTTCAACTTGGAAAGAAAGTTGAAAAGCTATGGAATTCAAGATTGGAAAGAATAGATGGCAGGAAAATGGTAGAAAGTGACTAGAAGAGTTGGAGTTCAAGAAATTAAGGAATCGTTGAAGAGTATTTTAGAGCAAGAAGGGGGTTTCTTGGAATTTATACTAAAACTCCGATTTTTAAATTTATACTAAAACCGTATTTTGAAATAGAGACTTTCAAATAATTTCAAAAAAAAAAAAAAAAAAGACTAGTTTGGAAAATAGTTTGCAAACATGCCTACAATGTAGGTTTTATTTAATACAGTCCTAATTTGACACAAAATTCCTATTCCTAAGTGTGCATAATATCAATGCTTACATCTGAATAAAGATTACAGATTATCGCATTTCTTATATGGTCAAGTTTCCTATTCCTAAGTGTGCACAACATCAATGCTTACATCTGAATAAAGATTACAGATTATCGCATTTCTTGTATGGTCAAGTTTCCTATTCCTAAGTGTGCATAACATCAATGGTTACATTTGAATAAAGATTACATATTATCGCATTTCTTGTATGGTCAAGACCCATGCACATTTATGAATAAAGCCTTGTTGGCCAGGAGCATTTCTACTGGGCTACCTATTCAAAGATGAACTAATTCCCTTCTCACTTATTTCTTAATTATAGAATTATATCAAAATTAATTAATTTGTATAAACATTCCCAACCTCTCTTTTTTAAATTATTTATAACTTCAAAATAAAAAACCAACTTATAAAAATAAATGCATGTTTGTGAATATTTTTGAAAGCAATTATCTAAAAATAGTTTTATAATTAACATTCTTAAAAATAGTTTTTAATTTGTTTTGGAAATAAAATTTTATTTGGGAACTCAAATAAGAGAAATAGGTATGTCGAATTGTTCTCCATGAAGGTACTATCTATAATATAAAAATTTTCAAAGTATTCTCCACATTTTCAATTGTTACTCAAAATATTCTAAAAAACATTTTTGAAAATACCTAAAATTTATTTTTATTTTTTAAAATAACGTATTTTCAAAATAAATTCTTAAGAAATTGATAAATATGTTTCTTGAGTTTGAAAACTATTTTAAAAAATATTCAAATAAGACCTTAGCTTCATTGGTTGTGTTCACATCATATGTGGCAATTAATAGCTTAGAAAAAGAGTCATTTCACAATGTCTTTCCACAAATCAAGTCAAAACATCAATTTTCAAGTATTTGGAAGAGGTAATACAATGATTTGAGATCATGTGATTTTACAGTGTGTTTTACAATAGGTTAGGTGATTTTATTAGCTTTGGACTTTGCATTGTATTACAAAGCATCTTATTTGACAATCATTCAAATATGGTGATGTTGCTCACATCAATAATGAAACTCGCTTTTAGAAGTCAATTTTTTGCATCTTATTTACACAAAACGAACATTTTAAAAAGTATAATATCATAATATAGTTACACCCACGAAAGTAGTGTATGAGATTAAACTCTTTTCAATAAGATTATAAAGATATAAAAACTTTCATTAAGTTTCAATTTTACTCTAATGCTAGGTGAAATCCAAAAAAAAATTCAAAGAAAAAGGAAAAATATATATATATATATATATATATATATATATATATATATATAAGGTTTCTTATCATAAACACTCTTAAAAAATAGGTACAACACCATTAAAGTTTAAATAGGTTTGATCAAAGGAAATAAAAACTAACTTACCCTTATTCCTAAAAAGAAAGAGAATAATTCTAATATAGTAACTAAATAAATAATTAACTCTATAGATCCACCATTTTCCGGGGAAAGAAAATCTTAGTTCTACCATACATACAACAATCAAGGCTCAGTGATCATGGATTTTGCCCTCCCTACCCAACAAACCAATAAACTCAACCACAACCCTAATTGCATGCATTTGTAGCTACCAAAGAAAAGATTGAAGGTGATAGTGTTCCTCCACCCCCAACTGTGTTCGATATGCCCCGAAAAACAACACAAGGCATTCCATTGGACATAGATGGGTGTACATAATATCAACCATTCCAAAGGTTATAGAGCTGAAACTAATAAAGAAAACCCTATGCCTATTTGGTACTTGTTTTTTAAAACAATTTTTTAAACAAATAACCAAGAAACATGTTCAACAACCAGAAACAGAATGCATAGTGATTTAAGAGAACTTCTTTTAGGCTTTATTTGAGAAGTATTTTCAAAAATACTAATGAAAAAAAAATTTTGAGAACCTTATTTGAAAAAACTTCAATGGTATTTTGTAGAACAAAAGTCAGTTTGGAATCTTGAAATACTTTTACTCTATTTTCTTTATTTTTAAATATACTTTAAATGTCATTCTTCATATTTGTATAATTATTTTTTAAAACAATCATAAAAAAAATGAAAATAATTAAAAACTACTAAAAAATGTTTTATGAAAAATACCATATTTCTATTTTTAAGAATAGAAAACTGTTTTTTTTTTCTTTTTTTTTGTTAATATCAAACATGTTTTCCTATCTTTTTGTCTTGGAGAACAGATATTTGTTTTCTAAAATAGTTGCCAAAAAGGGCCAATTGTTTTTGGTTATTTTCATTCGAATGACTATTTTAAAAATAATTATATAAATATAAATAATGATTAAAAATAAAGCATTAAATATATAAAAGATATTTTTAAAACATATTTAAAAACATAGAAAATAGATTAAGAACATCTTAATTTTTAAATAGACTTTTTTAAAAATAATTTTAAAAAATTATTATCAAAAACCGTTTTTGAAAATACTTCTCAAAAATAACACTTGTTTTACCATTACTATAGCAGCACTCTCTTCATCTATAGTCAAGATGTTTAAGGTCTTGAAAAGGAATGCATTCTATGCCACATTATCGACGTATATATCTGCAGAAGAACCTCTCGACCCGTATGCAACTTTTGGTTTTTCGGGTAGGCAGTATGTCTTGTTTAAGCACTGCTGCAACTCACATCCTAGGAACTGGAAAATAGTGGTCATGAATTCACTTGGAAACAGGCCTGAATTCACCATAAATAGTAGCTCAAATTATCAGAGGAAAGTTTGAAGGGTCGAAGAAGATGGTGAACCTGAAGTTAAGTAGCCAGGCTGAACCATTTTGGATCGGTTTCAAGCCAGAAGAGCTCTTGCTTTGGCCAGCCGATGGAGTATAGCTACACCGACGTCAACTCTAATGCTGCCAAAAGGTTTTCTCCCTTGACCGGTAAGTTGTAGTCCCCAAATTTCAATTCGGGTAATGCTTATTTCTTTGATTTGAAGTCCTATGCGTGACCAAATTTGTATCAGCATTCAGTTGGAAAAATGTCAACCCTAAACCCTAAACCCTAAACCCTAAACCTGATTCAATATAAAAGAAATGAAATCCTAGCATTGGGAAAGAGAAATTAATGCCTATAATTCAAAACCAGTTTTAATGGTTGATGCTTTGACTCAAGTTTCAGATCATACCTTCCACTTCCAAGAACCTGTTAGAAAAGAGTTAGAACCAGTTCAAAGAGAGATGAAATCCAAACATTGGAAAAAGCAAATATGCCAGCAATTTAAAACCAGTTCTAATGGTTTATCATTTGCATCCAGCTACTATACATAAAAACATAACCAATCAAGTTGCACTATATATATATATATATATATATACCTTGTCCTATTGTGTCCCATTGTTTATATTTGGTCTCGTTATTTTGTGCCTTGGTTCATTGTTTGTACTCTCATCTAATGATTTAGATTTTATCATATGCTTTCAACAAGAGACAAAATTTGATAGTTATGAAGCCTGTACCTTAGTTTTTTCCTTATCATTTAAAAAAAAATTATATATATCAAAACCATGAACCCTAAATTGATATTAGTACTCACGAGTAATAAAACGTTTTTTTGAAAAAATGTCCCTCGATCCAATATATAAATTTAAACAAAAAGGGAAATATGTCTATATATAGTTCAAAACCAGTCCTAATGATTAGTTATTTTTAAAAAATATCATAAATAAACCCTAAACCCTACATTATAATCCTAATTGTTACAATAATAAAGATTTATGAAATTCAAGCATTGAAAAAAAGGATACGTTTGCAGCTCAAAACCATTACTAATAGTTGACACAATAGTAAATAATTGTAATTACAATCAAATGGTTGAGATAAATAATTGTAATTACAATCAAATGGTTGCATAAAAGAAATATCGAATGGTTGACATAAATAATTGAATCATTTTTTACATAAGATATTAGGTACTAATAATGAGACTCAATCTAGGAACACAATGTCAAGATCTATTCTGGGCTATCATAGCCCAGTCCATATAGGCCCGCCAAGAATAGCCCATTTCTCCGTTTACAAAGAGATTGGCCTAATTGAGGAAGTTATGGACCTACCCAGCTATGGGCCCAATTGAGCTACAGAGAGTTGGAGGCCCAAATCAAGTAACTAACAATGAGAACTTCGGCCGCCCTAATTATGGGCCTAAATTGAGCCACATAATCCAAACTAGGAACCCAGGGCCCAAGATATGGGCCTAGTTCAGGATACCCAAACTAAAAACACTTTTGGTCTACCTCAGCCTGTCCAAGCCCAACCACTCTCTCTTTAGAATTAGCCCATTTCTCTATCTACAACATTTCTAGGCGCAATTTGGAATGCCTTTGTTTTTTTCTTCAACTAAAAGATGAAACCAAAACCAAAGCCATAATTTTCAAAAAATGTAAAAGTTTTATTAAATCTAGATAACTTTAAGCATAAGCTAAAATCAATTATGGGCCTAGTTTGGGCTACGCAAATCATTTGCCTAATTTGGGCCAATGTCAGCCCATCCAAGGCCAGACGTTGCCATTAAACAGTCCATTTGGACCTAAAACTGCCCCTACAACGTTTATACACATGGCATTCTAGTTCATTCAATCAAAGATCATGCAAGAGAAAGACCCAAACATGGAACACTTCGGCTCCACAAGGCATGGGCTTATTTTGGCTGAGCCCAACCCATCCAAGCCCAAGTACTACCCCATATAGATCATTGCAAACACTATTCTGGTCAGTTCCATCATCACTCACTATGTAAGAGAGACATCCCAACTAGAAAGACTCTGGTTGCCACAGCTTATGGGCCTAATTTTGGCTACTTATATTATGGGCAGAAGTTGGGCCAAGCCCAAATCTATGAATAACTTCTCTCTTGTTTGGAATAACTATTTGATTATGATTTTAATTCAAAAGACAAAGCTAAAATTAGGATTTTCAATCTTAGGTGGCATTTGTTTGTTTTTTTTTTTTTTTGCTTAATTCTAAATAGAACTTATTTTTAACTTAATACTAAATAATGCTTAATTGTATTAAGTATTAAGTTGTTTGTTTTTTTAATATTTTATTTCTATTAAGTATTAAACTGTTTGTTTTTTTATATACTAAAAACCAATATCTTAATATTTTAATGTATTAAAAGAGTATAATTCAACTTATTTCTAAAAAGTTCAAAATAATAAAATTGTTATAATAAATAATTTATCATTATCATTCTTACAAAAAATAATTAATATATTTATTTTTCATATAATTTAAATAAAATATTTAGACTTAATAATATGAAAAATAATGGATTGATAAAACCTAAATCAAATTAAAGAAAAAACATAACAATTCAAGTACATATTTTCAAATATCCGAAGACATCACATTTTATGCTAATATCTAAACATTGCATTTTTTACAATGGTAAAAAGCTAAAAATGACAAGTTAACTAAACACTTGAAAGAGTTCATTTGCGATTTGGTCTTGGAACTGTTGCATGAATTCTTGATCAGATGCTGTAAAAAAACTGTTTGTAGTTGAGTTTTGATTTTGATTGCATTGTCACTTTCCAATTCCACTTCATTGTCATATTCAAAAAATAATCTATCCGCAACTGAGATTTGTTGAAGAAAATTGTGAATGGAGAAGCATGTCATAACAATTTTTGTGTGAGTAGTAAACAAATAAGGTGCCATTCTCTTCAATATTGCGAAATGCGCCTTAACAACACCAAAAGCATGTTCAATGACATTTCTTAATCTTGCATGACATTGGTTGAATATCTCCTCTTTTCCTACAGCTTTACCACCACTATGAAAATCACTCAACCAATAGTGCACATTACGATATGGTGCCATAAAACCTCGAGTGTGTGTGTATGCTGCATCTACTAAATAATATTTTTCTGAAAAAAAAAAGGAGTAAGTTGATTATTATAATTAATAAATACAAGTTATATTAAATAAAATGAAAATAAAATATTTACCTGATGGGGGTATTGGAAAATTATGTTGCGGGTTACGAATAGTTTCTGTCAAGACTCTTGAATCATGAGTTATTCATTCCCATCCAACAACAACAAACCTAAATATCATGTCAAAATCACAAACTGTCATAACATTCTGAAAACATTCTCCTCTCCCACGACCTCGATAAGGTACTTATTGATTAGTGGGAATACATGCATAGATAAGAGTTCCATCAATTGCACCAACAACATCCTATATGGTAATAATTCTTTAAAATATAAATAATTATTTTCATATGAGAATAATACAAATATGATATGAATAATTAGAAATAAAAAATAATATACCTTAAAAATTTGTCTTAACCGACGATTGGAGATACCATTTGAACTATCATTGAATGATGGAGTAATCATCTCTTTTGAGAAATTCACCATGGCCACTAAAACCTCATGGAAGTATTTGTGAATTGTTTGACTTGAGTGTTGGAATCTATTCTTAATCAATCGATTCCAAAGATTATGACTAATAGTCATAAGAAACATGGTCATTTTCTCTTCAACATTCAAATGTTTACTGTCAACAAGCCATCCTTTTTCTCGAAACATGTGACATAGAGAAATAAATCCATGTTTTTCCATCCGCATTATTTCATAACATGTGCTAGATGAACCATTTAAAAGCTTTTGAATGAAAAGTGAACCTGTAAATGATGAAGTAGAGACTCGTTCCTTATTAATGGATGAGTCACTTAATAATTTGAGCAACAACACAACCAATCTTTTTTTTTTTTAACTCTTGTCACTTCTAACTTTGTATCTTCATCTTCACTTGATGATGATGAACTTGAACTATTTGAGTGATGTGAAGGATTCTCCATAAGAATATCTATTATAAAAAAACAATAGTTATGAAATAAAAACATAACAATATAATCAAATAATTATAACAATGTATGAGTAATGAATATCCAAAACAAATATCCATAAAATGTAAAGAGAAAGTATTATAATTGGAAAAGTTTAAATGTATCAAATATCCAAAACAAACAAACCAAATGTACCAAGTTAAAATCATCATATAAGTCATATACCCTATGCATTCCACAAATCTAAAACAAATATTTAAAAGTTATTTTCGCAAGCTTTGAATCCATCCCATTCGCTTTTTGTCACTTTCCATCTCCATCCATACCTCTCTGTACTCTTTCTTCTTGCAAAATGCATTAATTGCTACATAGTATAACGGATCCTCATAAGTCAAGAGCCTCTTCAAAATCTTCATGCATTCTTTGACTGAGGGTCCTTCAAAATTCTCCAACACATTCATTATTCTATTCATTTTTTCTTGAGTTTGCTCTTTCTTTCATTTCTTCTGTTTTTTCTTAGAACCTTCTGCTTCATCATTATTATTTCTTGGCAAATCCTCATCTTCTTCTAAACTAATTGAAGTTTTGCTAGGCATAGATGTAGAATGTGTTGATGATTCCTCAGCCCCAAAAGTTATCACTCCTCCAGAGCTCCAATTTTTAGACCCAGTAGCTAACACTCCTCCAAACAAGGCCTCTAATTCTTTTTGTGATGCGTGACAAATCACTACAAGGAAAATGTCAAAAGATGACGCTTTTTAAGTGTCAAGATAGATATAAGATGACGTTTTTTAAAAGCGTCATATATTAGACTGTCATCTTTTTAAATCACATACGTTGACACTTTTTAGAAGCGTCATCTTCTTTGCACGTCAACCATGACGCTCATAGTAAGTGTCATTATTTGAAACATTGACGCTTTATAAGTGTCATCATATGTTAATAATTTCATTCATGTCAATATTGACACTCAATGAATCGTCATTGTATAGGTAGAAGCAACATTGACACTCAATATAAGTGTCATCTTATAACTTTTTATTTGTAGGAGCAACTTTGACACTTAATAAAGCGTCATTGTATAAGTAGAAGCAACATTGACACTCAATATAAGTGTCATCTTATAGCTTTTTTTATTTGTAGGAGCAACATTGACACTCATAATAAGTGTCATCGTATAGCATTTTATACCTTGACACTAAAAAAAAAATGTCATGTTTTTTTAACATCAACCTTGACGCTTTTGAGAAGTGTCATATTCTATTATTTAAGTAAAGCATGACGCTTTAAAAAAGCGTCATCTTATCTCATATAAAATTTTAATAGCCCAGAAATTAAAATGTCCTAATTATGCCCTGTTTTATAATTTTCTATCAACAATTAAATTAATAATGAAAACTTAATTTAAGAATCTCCATTGACAAAAAGTATCAAATATGGTCTCCCTTTTTCACTATTACAATTTATCCATAAACATCATA
>JAJJMF010000154.1:488602-541412 GCA_022058775.1 Vitis hybrid cultivar
TATATATATATATATAAAGTCACTATAAAGTTTGGTAATTAAATTTACTTACTAAGATGGGAGTACGGATGATGACCAAATTAGTTGGCCACAAAACTTGGTAACCAATTGCAGCCCCAACAGTAGTAGTTTGTCCAGGAATAGGAATGGGAAGGGGTGCACTTGAATCATAAGGAGCATCAACAACTACTAAATAGTTGGGACCACATTCAAGTATAATTGTTCCACCTGCCACTATATTTTCCTTGGTGCTTGTGGCCAGCTCACATTTTCTAACCTACAAAACTCAATTCACAATAATCACTTCAATATTAGTGGGTTTATACAAAACTAACATAAATGCATTATCATCATCAATCACCTTATAGCTCCTATTACAATGATAAATGCAATTTCATTTACATTCAATTGCAACAAACTTGCATGATAACATTTCAGGCCATTGCATATAACTCAACCCATAATTTAGACATATCCTATTATATGTTGCCACATCAAAGAAGACCATATATGTTGCCACCAACATTTGAAGTTAATTCAAACAACAAAATTAAATTAAATTATTTCTCGTATTAGAGGAAACTTTGTCATCAAATTAGCTTAATTGAATAAATACCTTCTTTTGTGGTTCTATTGCTTCTGGTGGGGTCACATCTTCAACTTTACGGATTGGCTTATCCACTGCTTCTGGTAGGAGAAGTTGTTTTTGCTTCATGTTTGAACTGCTAACATCAGATTGGGGAGTAACAACTCCTACTTGAGTCAGTTTTGCTAGCACTTCTGCCTGAAATATTCTTTGTTCTTCTTTAGATGCTGCTATGAAATCCCTGACAGCACGATCTGCAGCACTATTGAAATATTAGCGAGGTGTGTAGTGCTTCCCTTTGGCCCTAACTTGACCACTATACTCAGGAGTACCCAATGCTTCCACAAGTATATCATTACTTCCACTAACACTTCTACCATTCTCTTGAGACTCTTTCAATAGCTTGTCCTTAAAAAATATTAATTATAAAGTTAAATTGCAAATTTGTTATTGTAAATAACTTATTATAAATATATGTAATTAAAATTGAAAAATATTCACTTACTATTTTCTCAATTACTGGTATGGCCACTTCATCAAAGGTGCCGTCCTTTTTTTCCCTTGCTTTCTTCCACAATATGCTTCGATCAATAGTTTCAATTGATCCACTTGCAACCATCTTTCAAAATAGGACAATGTATAATATAATTATCATATAACCCTATTATGTATTATGCATAAAATAAATAAAAAACAATTAATAGGCTTACACTTACCATCTCTTCCTCAAGACCGGCATATCCTTTCCTACTTAGATGGTGATTATAAATGTTTCTCTTTCTTCTTTCTTTTTGAATTTCTCGATATTCCTATAAATTAAAATTTTATAATTAATGAATGTGAATAAGAGGTATGTAAAGAGTCTTAATTATACCTTAAAGTTGTCAGACAATCTATCTTTGACAAATATTGTCCAATCTTCATCCTCAATAAAAGTATATTGAATTGGTGGTCTTTTGAGGAGCTCCGGTTGGTCTTCAAAAGAAAGAATGTACTTCATTGTTAGCAAGTTCTTAAAGGACCGAAAGCATTTTCCCATTGTTAACATACAATTCCTCCTGCTTTTATGATTTAATGAAAAAGCAGTCTGCACATTAATACCAAACTTTAGTAATTTCAAGAGGTTAAGAATGATAGACATTTTGCATCAAAGTGATTTAAATAAGAAATGGTTACCTCAATGCTGTCCCATAACTTATCCTTCAACTGTTTAGATACAATATGCCAAGTTTTATATCTTATTGGCACCATAGTGCGTGCTAACACGCCTAAGTAGCTTGTTAGATGAACTGCTGATTCTCTTATGAAAATGCCATCAAGATTGTACTTAACCGACAACTTAACCCCCTTGCTTCTGTTTTTTATAATCATATGCTTCCGTGTCATCCCTCTGTACTTCCTTTTTATGGGTTTTTCTCCTTCCTTTGTCTCCATTCTTGTAACAAAAAAAATAAAAAATGATAAAGATTAGTTAAAATTATATTGCATATAACCTAGTCAAAGAATAATTGTAAAACATAACTTTTCAAAGAAACAAATCCATAATCATTGTACAATGAAATGCAATAGATCATGAATTCAATAGATCTTTTTAGAATTGTTCATCATATAACAAGGATAACACTTCATTTAAACTTTTTTTTGTCCCGCTTTGTTTAACATTTCATTTATTTTAAGCAACCTAAGGGCCTTTGTATAAGAAAGCTTAATTTGCAGTAGGAATTTCCTATAAGAATCAACATGGAAGGAGCACATGGTTTCAACAAGTTCATCAAGTTCATAAGAACTTATGAATGCTTTTGGACTATCGGTTTGTGTTACATTAAATTTGGAAAACACAACATGCATATTGATAATAAAAAATTTCATAATTTTTTTACTCACAAACATAACTAATTTAGTATCTTCCATGCACAATTTAGGGAAAAGGTTTTAGTAAATATGTTATTGGGAGATGTTAAAGAATGATCAATATTTTGTGCAAAAAAATAAAGAAAGGATAAAAATTACCTATTTTGTGGCTGTTGCAACCCATTCCATGGCCTTTATTCATACATTAGCATTAAAATACAGCTACATAGAGGATTTGTTCTCAATCCAAATCCCCTCACAATCGCCTCGCATACATGTTGCATCTGAGTCATCCATTACATCAAACGCTTCAATTTGTGGCAATGCCCCTATAAAGGGATGGTGTTCAATCGAATTGTCAACAAAGTCTTCACCTCCTTCCATATCCAAGAAATCTTTTTGAGGAGTTGACAAAACAACCGACCATCTTGGATCAAGTTGGTCTTGCACATAAAATACTTGCTTAGCTTGGGATGCCAAAATGAAAGGATCTGATTTATGAGCAATTTTGCTAAAGTCAACTAATGTAAAGCCAAGATCATCAACTTTTATGCCATTTTTATTATCAACCCAATCACACTTGAAAACCGGTATCCTAAACATGGTATAATCAAGGTCCCAGATCTCGGTAATAATGCCATAGAAACAAAGCTCACCAAACACTGGATTTTGATCCTTTGCACTTGCGATTTGCATTGTTGAAGCTACAATACTAACTCCACTATTTTGGGTAGTTCGTAAGTCATCTCGTTCCTTGGTATGGTATCGACACCCATTAATGACATATCCATGATATTTAGAGACATAATGGCTAGGACCATGAGCTATCCACTTAAGGGTTTCAGATATAGGTTCATTATTACCAATTGCAGCTTCAATCTGTAATTATAAATAATAGTTATTATGTATGTTAAACATTAGTAAAAAGAATACTTCACATTATAACACCATTCCAATACCTTTTTTCTCAACCAATAAGTAAAAGTCCGCAGGTGTTCATCCTGGAGCCACTTTTGTCTTTTTGATTGACGAGGATTTTTCAATTTCAACCATTCCATGTGCTCTCTATGTAATTATTTATAAGAAATTCAAAGTTAATGTCTTAAAGTTATTTTAAGTATCAGACACAAATATTAAGTGTTAGTGGTTCTTACTCAATATAAGGTTGAACAATAGTTGTATTCTCTAAAACATAATGATGTGCATGTAACCACAAATTGGAATCAATTGTCACAACTTGACCTCCAGGTATTGGTGCCCCAACTTTTTGGTCAATGTTTGCACTAATAGGAATCCCAATCGCATCTACATTTGATAAATACTCTGTACAAAATTCAATAGCTTCCTCTGCAATATAGCATTCAGCGATACAACCTTCGGGCCGATTATGGTTTCGTACATACCCTTTCAAAACTTTCATGAATCTTTCAAATGGGTACATCCATAGGTAAACTGGTCCACAAAGTCTCACCTCCCTTACAAGATGTACAGTAAGATGAAGCATGATATCAAAGAAGGAAGGTGGAAAGTACTTCTCAAGCAAGCATAATGTCACCACCAAATCATTTTGTAACTTATCCAGTGCAGACACATCAACCACTTTGCTACACAGAGCATTGAAAAAAAAACTCAATCTGCAAATAGCATGTCTTACATGCTTTGGCAAAAGGGATCGTAATGACATTGGCAATAACTGTTGCATTAATGTATGATAGTCATGCGATTTAAGACCATAAAGCTTCAAGTCTTCCATTGACACAAGGTTTCTCATGTTAGAGCAATAACCTTCAGGAACCTTTAATTGTGATAAAGTTTGGCAAAAAACCTTTTTCTCCACTTTAGATAACGTATAACATGCAGGTGGGAGATAAGTTCGATTTGATTCAAACCTTGGCCCCAATTCACACCTTAAGCCCATCTCTAGCAGGTCTAGGCGAGAATTAAGTCCATCTTTCGTCTTACCTGGAATGTTGAGTAAGGTACCAATGATGCTTTCACAAACATTCTTCTCTATGTGCATTACATCCAAGCTATGACGAACATGTAGGTATTTCCAATACTCAAGATCAAAGAATATGGACTTCTTTTTCCAACAATTTGTAGTATTGACATTCAACTTGCCTCGGGAGTTTTTATTTTTTCCCCATGAATTAGAAATGACACCAATTTTCCTTAGGATTTCTTCTCCACTCAATGGTTGCGGAGGTGAGCTAAACTCTTGTTTACCATTAAATGTCTTCTTTTGTTTCCTAAAAGGATGGTTGCAAGGAAGAAATCTTCTGTGACCTGTATATGAGTTCTTTTTCCCATGCTTCAATCTATGAGAGAATGTATCTTCCCCACATATGGGACATGCAAAATATCCTTTAACTACACAACCAGATAAGTTTCCATATGCAGGAAAATCATTGATTGTCCATAGTAGAACAGCTCTTAATGTAAAGACCTCTTGCTGATGCACATCATAACATTCAACCCCTACATCCCACAACATTTTTAAGTCATCCAATAATGGTGCCAAATAAACATCAATGTCATTTCCAGGTTGTCGTGGACCTGATATTAATAAAGATAGCATCATAAACTTCCTTTTCATGCACAACCAAGGAGGAAGGTTGTAAATAACCATTATAATAGGCCAACAACTATGTCTACTGCTCATTGAACTATGAGGATTTATACCATCTGCTGAAATGGCAAGTCTAAGGTTTCTAGGTTCTGAAGCAAAATCAAGCCATCTGTGATCAACTAGCTTCCATGATGGGGAGTCAAATGGATGACGCATTTTACCATCAAATTCTCTTTCTTGAGCATGCCATATGAGGTCTTTTACAATTTTTGGGGACTGAAACAATCTTCTAAATCTTGGAATAGGAGGAAAATACCACATTACTTTTGCAGGGACTCCCTTCCTCTTTTTAGTACCTGTTCCATCTAACTTCCACCTTGAAGTTCCACAAGTAGGACAAGAAGTTGCATCCTTCAACTCATTTCTATACAATATGCAATCATTGGGACATGCATGTATTTTCTCATATTCCATTCCCAATGTATTCAATGTTTTTTTTGCTTCATACATAGACAGAGGCAACTCATTGTTTAGAGGCAACATATCTCCCAGAATACTTAAAAGCTCTGAAAAGCTTTTATCAGACCATCCATATCGTGCTTTCAGGTTGTATAATTTGACCAATGCAGATAACTTTGTAAAGTTTCTACAACCAGGATATAAAGGTTTTTTAGCATCTTCAAGTAATGTTTCAAACAATTTTGGGTCATTCTTACGATCATCATATGTAACTTGAACCATTTCTATTGTACTATCCACATCGTTAAATTCAACTGTATGATGTCATTCTGCCCTACTAGTTGGTGGTCCACTTGGAGCAGCGTCTCCATGCCAATACCATGTATGGTAACTCTGATCAATTCCATAGAAGAATAAATGTTCTCTAATTTTTTTAGGAGTGTGGAATATCATATTACCACACTGAAGGCATGGACATTTCATGGAGTTTTTATATGTGGAATATTGTAATGCAAATGCGATAAAGCTTTCTACCCCATCTGCATAATCCTTTGATCTCCTATCCTTTGACATCCAAGAACGATCCATTTGATGTACAAGAGATAAACACAACTCCTAGATACCACCAACAACTAAAGTTATTAATAAAATCCTATTAATAGGCTTAAAATATATAATCTACCAAATTAAAATTTCCCACATTGTCACTAAACTTAGACCAATCCAAAAAATGACAATGTGCAAGTCATCTAACAATAAGCAATATGACAAGAAACATAATTAGTATATTAGGTTATTCAATATTAGCATAAAAAATGGATCTTAGTTCATTCATGATGTTTGCTTTATTCATGAATAGGAATGAAAAGCAAGATCTAACTTTTAGTCTTCTCTTATATTATTGAATACACCAAGTTTGAAAATTTTAAAACACATAACCACATGAGACAATGATACCATGAACTAAAACAATTAACGAATGGAACTAAGATTCGAATGAATAGAAGCAAGTGATTTATACATGATTTAGGCATTCTAACATCTCCAACATCCTTAATTAGGTGGTGGTTCCTATCCCATATAGGAATACATAATCCCTATGTGTCAATTGCCAATATACTTAAATTCATTTTAAAGAAATTTCGGCAGCATTTCCCTATAGTTCTCCAAGTACACAAAATGGATAAGGCACAATATGTGACCTTGTCCAAATATGTACCCAGAGAACAAGAAGAAAGACTACCAAATTTTCTAAAAATTGAACTAAGAACAAGCAATTAACTTCATAGATATCATGTTTTCCTATACTGTCCAACTGGACAATTCAAACATCATTTGCAGAGAAAAGATCTTTATCACATGGAAGACAAATTTAGTAGTTGTCAACTTGAAACTGGCTTAAATATACCCACATTTCACATTTTGACAACTTATTGTCTTAGTATGTAATAAGAGAAACTTCTGTCTCACAATGATACTTGAATGGGAATTCTAAGGTTTCATGCATGCATAGTTGATTAAAACTAAAACATAAATACTTATTAAAATATTACATCTAGTTATGTATTATAAATTATTCATATCAATTGAAATGGTGAAAATAGGAAAATATTGTTTGTAAGCATCACATTTTAGACCTAAGTTCACAAACTTTGCTAAATCCATTAAAGACCCACTACATAAAGTTCATGTTAAAATTGGTTCATCTCCAACCCCCAAAATGATTTATCAAAGTTACTCATTTTTTAGAGTCTTGATTAATTAGATAATCAATATAGATACATATAATTTGTATTAATATAATATCATGATATTTTTTTCATTTTGTTTTTAGGCTTAGACTTGGGTAGATTTCCCAAGTAAGGCTAAAGTATAGCTAAGCCGCACCTTGACATGTGTTCTACTTATGTTGGGGGTGACCATTCTAGTTTGTGGTCATAAGTGGGGTGTCAAATCTCAATTAGTTTATTGAATAGATGAACCAAACATGACGTTATTATTAATTAGATAACATGTTGTGTAACCCATTTAAAAATGAAGTTGAATAACATCTTTTGTAACATAAGCAATGAAGTCTATGTCAGATTGTGAAGCTTAAATTAGTAGTAAATGTTGCACTTCGCTCGGGATGTCGGGGGTTGAAGGGGATAGCGCCCCCTGAAGAAATTTTTTTTATTTAATTTGAAAGCCGTATGATTCTGCTCATAGGCAGCAGTTATTGAGTTCCATGGCACTACATCCCTTAATAAAAATTGTTGAAAAACTTTCTATGCATTCCAAGAGCCCATATCTCGAAATGGCATTTCATCAAACAAGTTATAGGCAGTACCTACAACTCCATGGAAAGCAAGCTCATTTCGGCATGAACCATTGTACACAAATGGAACAACACCAGAACCATTTCCAAATCTTCCAGAGAACATAAGAACCAGAGAACAAAAACAGAGGAGAGACACAACTGAGCCTAAAAACAGAGGTATAGTATCTTTTTATCGAAAATGCAAACCAAGAAAATAACTGATAATAAACAAAAACCACAACAAATTTACAAGCATTCACACTCAAATCCCAGAAATCAATAGTGAAGAATGTGAATCAATGGGAAAACGAGAACATATGGGCTCGTACCCGACAACTCTCTCTTCTGGGTTTTTTCTTCTCTCTTATTTTCTTTCCTCTGTTCCTCTGGTTCTTCGACCTTTCCTCCTTGCTTACCTCTTCAACCGAAGACACCTGCCTTTGCTGCCTCTTGCCTCTCCTAACCTACGAATCTAAAAAAACCCTAGCTTTCTCTCATATCTCCATTCATTTCCTTTCTCTCAATCCAGCACCCAAATAGTCAAATCGGTGGAACATCCATGAATGCTATCTTCTTGATTTGGAGTAAGAACTTCATTTTCTCAATCGAAATTGGTTGGAGCTTGCTGGTTCAGTTAGAGACAGATTTGGTAATGAAACTTGAGTGTGGGCATCGGGTATGGAAAAGCCTTTATATTACATTTATCTCTTTTTTTTTAAATTGAAAAATGTGAGTAATTATAAAATGAACAGAAAATGACGCTTTTAAAAGCGCCAAGGTTGAGGTTCTCCTACAATGGCACTTAAAAAAGCGTCATTATTTGAAATGCATTGTACAATGACGCTTTTAAAAGCGCCAAGGTTAAGGTTCTCCTACAATGACACTTAAAAAAGCGTCATTATTTAAAAACGTCATTATTTCTCCCATTAAAGCGCCAAGATAATGCAAGCGTCATTAATACCCATTTTTGAGAATAAATAATGGCACTTTATATAAGCGTCAAGAAAAAAAAGCGTCATAAATTACATTTTTTGTAGTAGTGAATGTTTTAAATCATGATTCTATGTTTTAATCTGCTTAGTTGATGTTAAGTAATGTTTGACTAATTTTACTGTGAGTAGATTTCCTTTCGACTTTAGCTAAGACATAAATCACATGGACACTGTTGCCACCTTGTGTTTTGATCATCTATTCAATGGCAAATAATGTATTATGGAACATATAGATAGACATATATCATTGTATGTTTTGAAGAGCAAAAGGGCAAATAGAGCTCCAGAATACATGGGTACAAATATGTTCCAAATGCTCACAAAACCAGTTTCAGTTGTGATATTTTATAAATTAACAAAACGTAAATAAAGAAAAGCTTATTCCGAGGGAATCAATTTCTCATCTTCACCCACCTTCCATCTCTTAAGTAGTTACACTTGCAGAGCAGAACAACCCCCTGGCTCGCTTTAAGTGCAAAGTGGAGGTGGATTTGGGTTGGGTAGGCCCTCAGTTTTGTTGGTAAGTATGGAGAAAACTTGTGACATTGTAAGCTTCTCTTCTGCACTATTCTGTACACACAAGAGAGCAACATGAATGCATCTCAACATTTGGGTTGTTGAGTGGGGATCCGTCACTGCTGGATCCACTAGCCCCAAGCTATTGCATTCTCCCCATAACTTCCAAGCCTGAATCTAGTTCATTTTACGGACCATTTACTTACGAGGCTAGTATGAAAAATTATGGAAGCATACACTGGGTATTGATAATAATGTAGAGACTAATATGAGATCTAACGAACTTACATGGTTTATAAGGTTTCCGGCCCCATCATTAGAACCACAGGGAATGTTCATCTCGCGGCTCACAATCTCCAACTTTGTGTTAAGAATTGTAACTCCTGTACTCAAGGTAAGTTTTGAGTGAATTAAAACATTCTGAATGCTATACCCTTCTCTTGTTGCTTTGAGATTTGGATGAAGCTTTCCTTCCTTGCATGTGTAGGCAGCAAAACTACCAGTACGGGCTAATTTTGAACTTGAAAGCAATATATGGTTTCAAAGTCATTAAAGATGCCAATCCCAGTCAGCCTCAATCAGAGCTTAAGGAGTGTGTTAGACTATTACCATTGATCGCCTAAGTTCAAAGGTATTATATTCAAGAAAGAAGAAATAGAAGAAAATAGTAGATCTTGATGTATTTTGATTTTGAGCAAGGCTTTCTTGATTGGGAAGGTGACTCTTCCTCCAAGGAAGATGATAGATTGTTCTGATTTTGGTAGAGTTTTTCCAGTGAAGGAATTGGAGGAAGGGGAGATTCCTGGGTGCTAAACTATTGATGTTCATTGATCTGTTCAAGAAGAACAAGAAACTGTGAGTAGAAGGTCCATCTCTTTAGAATTATCTTCTGAACATTCTGAAATATAATTTATTCATCCGGGTTGAGCTGTAAAATTATGGTAATGGTTAGAAAGCAAAGCCCTCTTCCAGAATTTATGGTCTTGTCATTTTGTTTTCTCTCCGATGTCATACTTTCCCGGTCTTCCAGAATTTGGTTGTTACTTCAAACAATGAATAGGATTCATTTATACGTTTAATCGATTGAAGAGATTTGGATCAGTTTCAAGCTAGTCAAAAGCAAAGGAAAAGCTGAAGATGTCATGCACAAAAACAGGGGAGTTTCCATTGAAACTAGTCCAAATTATGGTACTCTTTGTTACCCAGCTTCTTAAGAAATTGTTGCTTGGCCCAAATGTGAAACAATTTTGGATGAAGTTGGCTAAATGATCAAATTCCACTATTTCACTATGATTTATAATGTGTAGGCAACAAAAACAGGCGCATGGAAAATTTAGAATCTTTAGTTTTACAAACTTTTGAACTTGAAAGCAATATATGGTTTTATGCAATTATTATAATATTGATGCAATCATGGCTATGTAAGCCTTGTTTAAGAGATTAAAAAATGATGGAGAAAGACAAAATCACAAATTCACTGTATAGAAAAGCCCATGCTGCTCAGGATGGGCTGATCCTTCTAAACTATTTCACATCAGGATAGGATGATGCACAAGTCCAATGCAGTAGGCAAGTGTAGGAGCCATTGTTGGATGATCCAAACCCCTACAATCTTACAAAGAGGACTTAAAAAATCCTATAAACCCCCCAACATTCAGGGAAACCTTTCATCTCCTCAACAGCTTTCAATGGCGTTCAATCATTTGAGGGGGTATTCCACGTGATTTAAGAACTCTCATGGGCATCCTAACAAACAGTTTGAGCGCAAATGCTCTACCCAACAAACTATAATATAAAATCAATAAGATTAAACCCAAAATTTTTCTTCCTTAAAAAATAACCCAACAACCACAAAAATCACAACAATCAAACAAACCCAAATTAACAATGAGACAACAACCATATCAAACAGGCTCTAAATAACAAGATATCACCAAACAAAGTTTTTCTTCCTTAAAAAATAAACGGACCTGCAACACGTGAACTCAAAAACCCTAAACAGAGCACTTGCATATGTGAACCAGAATAGAGAATGAGAGTTTTAGAGAGAGAAGTACTAGAAAATGAGACTCGAATGCTCTATTGAAATCCTAAAACCCAAAATAAATTTGGGTTGAGGGTTACCTTCGATTAGATCAGCGATGCCGAATGAAAAAAGAGCTTATTTCCAACTGTGTAGTCTCAGAAGGAGAGTGATGGAGAAGGATAATGAAGAAATTATTGCTTTGGGGATGAGGTGAGGGTTGAGGATAGAGGTCGCAAAGAGCTACAAGGGATGGGTGGGTAAGTTTGGGCGTCGGGTTCAATCGTACTTGGTAAAGGTTTAAAAAACTGGCTTTTTCTAAATAGAAAAAGCCAAATATTTTAGTTTTTTTTTATTTAGTCAAAAATTTTAAAAATTCAGTAATAAGTCATCAAAAATTGAAAAAACAAACAACCTAAATTCTAAAAGCAAATTGTTTTCAGCAAAAAGCCAAAAAAACAAATGCCACCTTAGCGTTACTTTTCTATGAGTGCCCACTTTCAAGTTAAAAGCTCTCGCATTAAAATTGCTTTAAAATGTATCCAAAAACCCTTATTAAGTTAATACCCATGCAAGTGAGCCACCTAAACTCTCCACAAGCCATGGGCCGAGTTTGGGCTACTCAAATTATGGGCCCAAGCCCATAAACCACATATCTCCAAACTTCAACCATCCAATTGAATCAAACAGAAAGAGCCATGGGAAGAGAGAGAGAGAGAGAAGTAGAGAAGCATACCAGTAAGTTGAACCAGAGGAAAATCAAAGCTAGGAACAAAGAAAGCAGAGACTTGAAGAGCAATTTCTTAAAATAAAATGAAATGAAATAGAGAAGAATTTTTAAAGAATAAGTAGAAGTTGTTTTCACTAATTTTAAAAACTCATAAAATAACAAATAAAATTAAAAATGATATTATTTCTTTTTTCTCTCCATGGTTTAATAGGGATACCATAAATCTTAAAATATGATTTTTCTTTAAATTACACAGACTTTTCTGAATCTCTTATAATTTTTCAAAAAAATTTTATTAAACAAATAAATTTCATATCAAATTGTACTTGACAAATAAAATTTATTAATTTTCAAAAATAATTTGAAACTCAAAATTCGATTTAATTAATACTAAAAGGTCATAGAACATGAGGAGATTTTCTTAAGGAACAAATGTCACTAATGTGACCTCATCTTTCACAAAAATTGCAAATAGTTGAAGGTGAAAAACTAGAGGCTTCCTTTACAAAATAATTCTTAAAATATTTTTATTTTTTGAAAGGCTTGTAGCTTAGCCCCTTTTTATCAAAAATGCACTTTTGACTTGCCAAAATCATCTCAAAAATATTTTGACCATTTGAGAATTTTTTAGAGAGGATGTTAACCATTCATTGTTTTTTTCAACTCCTCATTTTCCTTTTCAAAAAAGATTTTTAGCTTCTCAATATTTTCAAAATTTTCCTTAAGCTCGTCGAGCTCATTTTGAAGACAATAAATTGTTTTCTTGAGAAAGACTTTTTTGAACCCAAGTTTTTCAAGATCAAGATATAATTCTTGAAGTATATCTTGAAACTCACTATAATTAGAGTTGGAATTTACCTCATCTTCATGTTCCTCCAAAGCCATGAAGCACATGTTGGCATCCTCATTTGTGCATTCTTCTTCCATGGAGTCTTCATCACTTTTACTTTCACTCTCTTCCTCCTCATTATCATTTGTTGAAGCCTTAAAAGATATGCTTTTCTTATTTTCTTCAACTCTTTGATGATTGTTCAAATTTATCTCATGAGTCATGAGTGACCCAATAAGTTCTTCAAGTGGGAGCTTGGTGAGATCCTTTGCTTCTTGAATAGCCATCACTTTTGCTTCCCATTTCTTTGGTAGAGACCTTAAGATCTTCATAACTTTCTCTACTTCGGTGTAGGTCTTTCCCAAGGCTTTAAGTTCATTCACAATCACAATGAACCTAGAAAACATCTCTACAATAGATTCAAAATCCTTCATAGAAAATAATTCATAATCATGCACAAGGATGTTGATTCTAGACTCTTTAACTTAGTTGGTTCTCTCATGAGTAATTTCTAATAGTCTCCAAATTTCTTTAGCCGACTTACATTGTCAAACATGATTAAATTCATTTCTATCAATAGCACAATGTAAGATATAAACGACTTTGGCATTTAATTGAATTTTCTTTTTATCAAACTCATCCCATTCTTGCTTAAGTTTTGGAACCATCACTCAATTTTCTAATTTTGAAGGAATGTGAGGATCATCTTCAATGACATCCCATAGATCAAGATTAATAGATTTTAAAAACCAAGACATTTTTCCTTTCCAATAGGAATAATTGGTTCCCGTAAAAAAAAATGGAGATTGAGTGGTTGAAAAACTTTCAATGTGATATGAGCTTGATGGATTAATCATTACCTCTTAGACGATTAAGTCTTAAACAAGAGGCCTGCTCTGATACCAAATATAATTTATGATTTTATTATAATATTATTATTTATATTTTACTAAAAATTATTTTTTAATTTATTTATAATTACAAAACTATTTTCATCTTTAATAAGACCTAAATTAAATGAAATTAAATTTATATTATATAAATTGAATTTATAATGTTTTTATAAAACTAAAACAAAAAAAAATATTTTTAAAAACAACTTATCCAAATAAGTTTTTGTTATAAAATATGAGATTTTGTACCACTATAGTAACTTGTGGATGATCATCCATAAATATATTGTGTAACTCCCTATAAAATGGAAGAACCCCTAATGAAATGATATAAAGTTTTTTTTCGTGCATTCTATTTTCTATTTCTTGTTTTCTTCTTCTCTCATTTGTTTTACAACACATTATCAGCACGAATAGTCTCCACAAAAGAAATGGAAAGATTTTTCTTTATTCAGAGAAATAAAAAGACGTTCTTTTCTTTAGAAAAATAGAAATACTCTTCTCTCTTCTTTCTCACAAAAAGGTATGTGATAAACTTATGTCACGATTTTCTACTTTATCACCCTTTGACTCACTATTTTCACTTATTTTATTTAAATGCATAAATATGTACAATCTCTATAACC
Source organism: Vitis hybrid cultivar (assembly GCA_022058775.1). NCBI lineage: Eukaryota > Viridiplantae > Streptophyta > Magnoliopsida > Vitales > Vitaceae > Vitis > Vitis hybrid cultivar. The sequence goes on from JAJJMF010000154.1 coordinate 502,976, forward strand.
AGAAGTTATGGATAAATTATAAATTATAGGGTAAATTCATAACCAGAAGTTATGAAAAATATGTGCAATCCTTATAACAAAAAATTATGAGAAAAATTACAAAATTACAAATACATGAATAGAAGTTATGTATATGATCCCTAATTATTTGTTTTTAATTATACAGTATAACCGGAAGTTATACCAAACAACATTGTATAGCCAAAAAGTATAAAATAAATAAATAAATGTTCATAACCTGAAGCTATGTATAAATCTATGTAATGAAAGTACATAGCTTGAAGCTATGCACAAATCTACACAATGAATAGTTCATAGCCTAAAGCTATGCACAAATTTATATAAAAAACAATTCATAGCCTGAAGTTATGTACAAATTTAAATATTTTCTTGTTCTGACAAAATAATCATAACGTAAAGCCATGAAAGATATTAACTTTTAATTTCTTTAGTTTCTTTTAATTATATTGTGTAACTAGAAGTTATACATAAATAATTCATAACCTAAAGTTATGTACAAATTTACATAAAAATTAGTTCATAACTTGAAGCTATGTACAAATTTGCATATTTCCTTGTTTTGACAAAATAATCATAACTCAAAGTTATGAAAAATATTGGCTTTTAATTTTTATTTTGTACTCACTTATTTTTCAAAACATGAATTATGGAAAACAATTTTTATTAACAATTGTTTCATAACCAGAAGCTATGCATACAATTTCTAATTCTCTTGTATAACCAGAAGTTATACAAAACAAAATTGTCAATGAATCGAACAACTATGTACCTATAAGATACACAATTTTTTAATTTTGTTATATAACCAAAAATTATATAAATATTATTATTCATAAGCTGAAGTTATGAAAATAAGAAAATTAATATTCTTTGTGCCAAAGTTGTTAATATGTACTTTCTTATAGCTATAAGCTATAGAGAACAAAATTGTTAACTAACAATTTTGTACAATTTTGTGAAATTTATATAACCAAAAGTTATAATGAAATATATTATAGCCTGAAACTATGATAACCAATATATAGATAATGTTTACATATTATCAAAGGATTAATAATTTGTATATCAAGTTATAATAATAGGTAAGTGTTTGATAGTTTTTATAAATTTCTATTATTAGAAGTTATATTTTCATTAGTAGAAAAATTTACATATAAATATGGAATTTTGGATTGCATTAAAGTATGATATTTTTGTATTAGAGGTGATAGTTTGGAATTTTTTTATTCTAGTTATTTTAATTTAGAAAATTGAGATTTTTTGTATACATGTGAAATATATGATTTGGTCATATGATTAATAAATTGATTTTGCATGTCAATTTTCTTTATAGCATGTTTTTATGATTGAAAAATTTTGAGTTATATAAAATAATATATATTATTGCATGTTGCCACATATGGTATTTTTATTAATGCAATAATTTCATTATCCAAAAATAATTTTGAAATTACAATAGGTTCAACTATTGTTCTCAATATATTATGTTATATCTTTACCTTTATATTTAGATGGGTTTGTAGTACTTTAATTAAAGTTTTGAGACAACAAGATGCTTTAAATCATGATATGTTCTCTTGAAATTTTGATTTATGAATTAATTTTTGCACATTGATTTAGATCATAATAATATTCTGAATAAAATTATTGATCTATCACTACAATTAGTTTGATTATTGAAATACTTCCTCGTTATTTCATGCATAAATTGCTCCACACTTACAAAATCAAATGTGTGAGATTATTTAAGAAATATATAACTTTAAATTATCTTTTTCATATTTGTTTTATTATGTTATATATGCTCTCATTGCTTTTACCCAACTTATTAAGTTATCATCAATGACTAATATTTTTCCATTAATTTTAACTCTATAAAGGCGAGGTCTTTATGACAATGTTTTATGACTTGTTACTTTGATGAAACTTTTATCTCATTAATTGCACAATATTGATGATAGACACTATTAATAATATATCAGGTGATAGAAACCTGATTAAAGGCTCCAGAAGAGCTTATACCATGTCACTAGTAGTATTTGATTTCATATGAATGACACTTTATACGATGTTAGATCCAAAAGAAACTTGTAAGACCAACTTGGTCCCCTAAGGTAAAAGGTCGTATGGATGTACATTATAAAACCAAAATTTTTTATTTAGTGACTAGTCTACCTATACACTTAAAAGGTAGAATGACATGTTGTGCGGATTATCATTTTAATGAGACAATTTTCTCACCGTTAGGGGGAGAAGAGCCAGTTCCAGAAGAATGATGTGAAATTATTTGGAATACATTGACTTTGACTTATTTTGATCCTCATACCAATCAATGTGAATTGGAAGTTTAAAAGATTATTTATTTGCAAAATCTTGCAAATCAATTACCAAATGCATTCATTGATACAAAGAAAGTGACAAAGTCATATATCCTGGCTGCAAATAGTCCAACACGGATTGATGTCCCTATAAGACAGTTAATAAATGAATCTAAGATACGCCTGAGGCGTGGTAGACCTGTCAGCTCAAATGATGTAACTTCCCGGAAGAAGAGAACCCAAGAAAAACTTGACACTTTAAAAAAAGCCATCAAAATGACTGATCAATTCAAAATCGATAAATCTATAGCCCTAGAAGAGGCATAAATAATGTAGAAAGCCCCTGAAGGCAAGATGAGGAAAATGAGAACGAATGTAAAATCGTGAAGGCAAGATGTGGAATGCCAGGAGCTATGACTTTGAGTGATAAGGTTAAGGAAAAATGACTCTAGATGCCAAAATGAGGAAAGATGATGACTCAAAATGTCGGAATGAGTGTGCACAACAGCCTGAACACCAAAACTAAATGAAGATGATGGCACTGAATGCTAAGTTGGATGATGGCTCTGAATGCCAAAATGAAGACACAACTTTGAACTCCAAACCGAAGAAGATGATGGTTCTAAATGCCAAACTGAAGACATGACTCTGAATGCCTAAAACTGATGAAAGTGGCTTTGAATGGTAAGACTGGCCCTAAATGCTAAACTAAAAAAAAAATGACAATCCTAAATGCTAGCAATGTGGCTCTGAACATCGAACTAAAAGAGAAAGACAACCCTAAATGCTAGGAATACGGCTCTAAACTCCAAACTGTGAACGATGGCTCTAAACGCCAAGAATGGTGAAAAGATGATGACGACTCTGAATGCCGAAACTGAGAAGTGATGATGGCTCTGAACATCGAAACGGAGAAGTGATGATGGCTTTGAACGCCGAGACCAAGAAGTGATGATGGCTCTGAATGCCGAAATTGAGAAGCGATGATGGCTCTGAACGCAGAAATTGAGAAGCGAAGATGGCTCTGAACGCCGAGAAGCGGTGATGGCTCTGAACACCGAAATTGAAAAGCGAAGATGGCTCCGAACGCTAACAAGCGATGATGGCTTTGAACGGCTAAACTGAGAAGCGGTGATGGCTTTGAAAGCCAAAACTGAAAAGCGGTGATGGCTCTGAACGCCTAAACTGAGAAACGATGAGGGCTCTGAAAGTCAAAACTGAAAAGCGGTGATGGCTCTGAACGCCGAAACTGAGAAGCGAAGCTGGCTCTAAACTTCGAGAAGTGGTGATGCCTCTGAACGCCAAAACTGAGAAGCAAAGATGGCTCTGAACGCCAAGAAGTGGTGATGGCTCTGAACGTCGAAACTAAAAAGTGGTGATGGCTTTGAACGCCGAAACTAAGAAGAGAAGATGGCTCTAAACGCCGAGAAGAGGTGATGGCTCTGAACGCCGAAACTAAGAAGCAGTGATGGCTTTAAACATTGAAACAGAGAAGCGGTGATGGCTCTGAACGCCTAAACTAAGAAGCGGTGATGGCTTTGAACATCAAAACTAAGAAGACGTGATGGCTCTGAATGCCGAAACTAAAAAGCAATGATGGCTCTAAATACCGAAACTGAGAAGGAATGATGGCTCTAAACGCCGAGAAACGGTGATGGCTTTGAACGTTGAGAAGCGGTGATGGCTCTGAACGCCTAAACTGAGAAGCAATGATGGCTCTGAACGCCGAAATTGAAAAACGGTGATGGCTCTAAACGCCGAAATTGAGAAGCGGTGATGGATCTAAACGTTAAAACTAAGAAGCGATGATGGCTCTGAACGCCGAAACTGAGAATGGGGCTCTGAACGCCAAAAAAAAAAATGCGACTCTGAACGCCAAATAGAAAAAAGACTTGATGGCTCTGAATGTCAAGCTAAAAATGTAAGGAGATAATGAGGGGAAGATATGCCCCAGTGTAGCGTGCCGCTACAACTCTCAATCCAGAGGAAATGTCTAAAAGAGACTCCATGAGTCTCAAAAGATGCTTTGTTAACGAGTTGGAACGATCAAATCAACTGCAAATATGGCCTCACAATCCATCTGACTGAATCACGAGACCTGATGATGTGCCTCAAAAAGTCGAACACCTCTAACTCAAAATGCCTCGTTGGAGGAGTCTATCGTCATCTCAAATGAATGATCCAACAAGGAGTTACAAGAGAATGACTCTCGGGGTAACTACCACAATCTCAATCTACTGAAGAGTCATGGATAGTAGGACGGTCAAACCCCTGAGGTCATGCTTTGCTGAAGGCTCATCCCAGCAAAAATCATCGAGACTGTGACCATCAATGTGAATAAACATCCCTAGATTGAGCAATGTGGACTGTAACAAGTCTCTGAGAAAACAATCATTTCCATGGCTGAAAATGGGAAATATGCCCCAGTATAGCAACTAGGGCATCCGATCTATTTTGATGCCTCGAGAATGACTCAATGGGGACGTATAAGAGATCCGACCTGTACCTCACTGAAATGATGATGCGAGAGTTTGTGCATCTAAGATAACTACATCTAGGAATCATGACAACATCAGAAGATATGGGCTTGACCGAATGACTCAAGAAAGGCTCCACCGGAGAATCGAGGCAAAATGAAGTCAAATCATCAGCCCAACGTGCATCTTGTAATCGGCAATGGTCATGCAAATCAATGAAGATCTACAAATCTCAACCAAAATGGAAATATGCCCTAGTATGGCATCAGATGCGTGATAGGTTAGAAAATCAAATGATCTTGAATCATCCATCATCGAATGTGCAGTCCTAGTCATCCACATCCATAACAGAATCAGACTCACAAATCAAAAGGGCGTACCTCAAAAGGGGAAGTATGACGACATCCGAATGCCGAAAAAGGCGGGCTTGACTGAATGGCTCAAGAAGGGCTCCACTAGAGGACCATGATAAAATAACAAACAGGTCATCTCTTAGTGTGTATCCATAAGTGGAGATGATCGTGCGATTCCATGAAGATCCGTAAATCTCATCTGAAACGAAATATGTCCCAGTATGACATCAGATATATGGTAGGTCGGAAATCGGGTGACATGAAATCATCCATCATCAAATATGTGATCTTCGTAATCCAAATCGAACCCAAACGTCAAGGAAATGTCTCCAGGAATAAGAAGCGTGATGACATACAAATGCCGAAAAATATGGGCCTAATTGGATGGCTCAAAAGAGGCTCCACTGAGGAATCATGATAAAATAATGAACAGGTCTTTGTCTCACCGTGCATCCCGTAAGTGGGAGTGATCATGTAGCTCCATGAAGATCTATAACTCTTAACTGAAATGGAAATATGCCCCCAATATGGCATAGATGTATGATAGATCGGAAAGAAGTCAGGTGACATCAAATCATCCATCATCGAATACTTGATCCCAATAATCCAAATCCACAGTTGAATCAAACCCACGTATCAAAAGAGACGTATCCCGTAGGAGGAGCATGACGACATCTAAATTCCAAAAAGTGTGAGTTTGACCGAATGGCTCAAGAGGGGCTCCACTAGGAGATCATGATAAGTTAACAAATAGGTCATCGTCTTGGTGTGTACCTCGTAAGTGGAGATAAGCATGCAACTCCATGAAGACCTGAAAATCTCATGTGAAACAGAATATGCCCCAATATGGCATCAAATGGGTGGTAGATCAGAAAATCGGGTGGCGTCAAATCATCTGTCATCAAATGTGTAATCCCAATCATCTAAATCCACAATTGGATCGAGTCCAAACGTCAAAAAGGTGTCTCCCAGAAGAAGAAGCATGATGATATCCAAATATTGACCAAATCTCAAACGCTTGTCCAAGTAGGGGTTGTCGAAGACGACATCTGATCTCATGGCCTCAGGGTGGTCTTAAGACACAAGACGTAACGTAGGCTAGGGTGATAGGGTAACAAAAATGAAAGGAAACTAGGCTCAAATATCCAATGATCAAAAACTCATGCCCTCATGTATGAAATGCAACATGTACAGAAAATCTCATAAGCCATGGACCCGAGGGTGCCCAATGTGAATATGATAGCAATAACGAGGCAATGAAGAAAAACAAACTAATAATGAAATGTGTAATGATGATACAAAGAGGGTAGTAAACCTGGAAATGGGTCGTTGTAAGAAGAGGACAAGGGGTGAAATGAAATGGATGAATCAAAAGCAAAAAACGAGAATGATGGTGAAGCAAAGAACATGAAGATGAATGATGATCTGCTTAAATCCAACATGAAGTGAAGTCACATCATCAATGAATGTAATGATGGAAAGGACAATGGCACAGAGCTCCTAAGAGAAAGTCACTCGTCTCACTCTCAAAATACACGAAAAAATGAATACAAAAAATGGAGGGCCTCGAAAAGCTCACATACGAACTCTCATCGACAAACATATTCGATCAAGTGACCCTCAAACATCAATATACACACTCAATGATGGAGAATGTTATGCACATACACAAATGTGCTTATTTTTCTCTTTTTTTCATTTTTGTATTTTCATTTTATTTTTTTTACATATATATAAATGCACACACCCTGAACATGAACAAAATAAACCCAAAAGATGATATCAATAATGGATAGACACGCTCTCAAGTGCTAAGGTAACAAAAACTATCTCTGACGAGATGACCTTCTCCAACTAAGGATCTCTGAACCAATGTCTGTGGGATAGATAATGGAAATGATGTAACTATCCCCCATATAATGAACTGAGGAGGATCACCACTCAAGGTGGAGAGAATATGAAGCAAAATAAGCAGTAGATAGAATAAAGAAGAAGAAATGAAGAACACAACCAATGAGATACGATAGAATGCAGTTATGTGATAGTAGGAAAAATAATGAGAGAAAGATGCACATATAGGTCCAAAACTCATGAGACTCCCAGACAATGCATGCATTCACTAAAGGGCCCCTATCCTGGTGTAAAAAGTGAGCAAGACAATAAGAAAAAAGGGTTATAACGCACATGCGAGGCTCAATGGGCTAGCAACGGTCTATATATGAAAATGGTGAAAAGGTATATGGCTAACTGAAATGATGGCCACCCATCCTACCACCAGGGTCTCAAACATAGTACCTATTTAGCTAATCCACGTTGGTCGGCTCCGATAATCGATTTCCATCTAGATCCATCAACCATGCGATGCCCTCTAGGGTCAACTCCCTGATGAAATAAGGTCCACTCCAATTGGGTCTGAACTTCCCTATGGGATCTCTGATCAATCCCCTGATGACCTTCAGAACCAAGTCACCTATCCATAATGGTCTAGGCTTGACCCACTTTTTGAAAGTGCAAGCCATCTTCCTCTAGTAAGCACGGACATGGTCTACTACCCTCAATCTCCTCTCATCTAGGATATTGAGATGGTCTAATCGAGCCTGAGCCCAATCTCCCTCTGGAATTTGCTGCTCCAATGCTACTCTCAATCAACCCATCTCAATCTCAATCGGTAGCACTACCTTCATACCGTACACCAATGAGTAGGGTGTGGCTCCTATAGAGGTGCAAAAAGAAGTCTGATAAGCCCACAACGCGAAGGAGAGTTACTCTAACCAATCCTAGGAAGCCTCAACCATCCTCCGCAAGATCATCTTAATATTCTTATTCGCAGCCTTTACCGCTCTGTTAGTCTGCGGCCTATACGTAGATGATCTATGATGTTGAATACCATATCTCTGTAATAAAGTGTCAACATCTGCTCTAAAATGTACTCCTCTGTCGGAAATCAACTCATGAGGGACTCCATAACGACAAATAATGTGTGATCTGATGAAACTAGCGACCCTAGAAGATGTCAATCTCGCATATGAAGCAACCTCCACCCACTTGGTGAAGTAATCGATGGCGACCAAGATGAACTCATGACCACTGGAAGACTTCGGCAAAATCTTCCCAATGATGTCGATACCCCATACCGAAAATGGCCATGGTGAAGTCAATGCATGTAACTCTGAAGGTGGCACGTGAATGAGATCCTCATGTATTTGGCACTCTGGACATCTCTGAACGAACTGGCAACAGTCTATCTCCATGGTCAACCAGAAATAGCCAGTCCTCATGATCTTACTGGCTAGCATATGCCCTCCCATATGTGGTCCGCAAACTCCCGCATGAACCTCTCTCATCACTCGATCGACAGAGGCGCGATCTAGGCACAATAGTAACATCCCATCAGCTGACCATCTGTACAAAGTCTCGCCATAAATCACAAATCGAGCAGCCAACTGTCTCAATGTTCTCTTGTCCTTAGCCGTGGCGACCTCAGGATATGCACCAAGTCTCAAAAACTGGTATATGTCGTGATACCAAGGCAACCCATCATCAAACTCTGCCTTATCAATCAAGCAACAATAGGCAGGAGCAAATCTCGATTCAATCAGTAAGGGGCAAATAGTGGTATCAGTGGGAATATCAATTATGGAAACTAGAGTAGCTAAGGCATCAGCAAACTAGTTATGCGCTCTAGGTAGATGTGTATATCTCAAATCATCAAATCTCCCAACCAGTAGCTCTAAGTATGCATGTTAATGCTTAAGCTTCACATCTCTAGTCTTCCAATGGCCCTGAATTTGTATCAATACCAAATTTGAGTCACCAAACACCTCCATTTGTCTAATCCCGAGCTCAAGTGTTGTCTCCAATCCCAAGATACAAGCCTCGTACTCAACAATATTGTTCATGGCAGGATGTCGATCCGAGAATGCCAAACAAATAGATCTAAGAATGTAGTCACCGTGAGGGGATATCAACAAGACACCTATCTCATATCCAGAATGGTTGGTTGCACCATCAAAGTACATACGCCAACTCGACAGACTAGTCACAGCAGCAACATCCTCATCTAGGAAATCATCATCAATAGCTCTACCATCCGAAATCGGTAATAAGGCTAAGTGATCTGCAACAATGCTCCATCTGATGGACTTACGCGTGACATAATGGATGTCAAACTCAGTCAGAAATACCAACTGCCTCATGAGTCATCTGACCAAAGCAGGCCTGTCAAACAAGTATCTTAGAGGATCAAGACGGGATATCAAGTGCACTGAATACTCAATCATGTAATGTTTCAGTCTTCGAGTAACCCAAACTAATGCCAAGCAATAGCGCTCAATCGTGACATACCTCGTCTCGTAATCTAGCATCCTCTTACTCAGATAATAAATAGCTCACTCATTCCCTGAACCATCAAGCTGAGCCAACATGCATCCCAATGCTACGTCTGAAACTGACAGGTATAGGAGTAGAGGACGGCTTGGTGTAGGGGGCACCAAGACTGGAGGTGACAACAAGTACTCTCTGATCCTCTCAAATGCACGCTGACACTGATCATCCCAAACAGTAGGTTGACTCTTCCTCAAGAATCGAAAAATGGGCTCACAGATGTCTATCAATCTGGCAATGAATCTGCTGATGTACTAAAGTCTACCCAAAAAGCCTCTGACCTCTCTCTCGGTCCTCAGTGCAGGCATGTCAAGGATGGCTCTGATCTTATATGAATCTACCTTTATGCCTCTCTCACTGACCATGTATCCCAGGAGCTTCCTAGAAGTCACTCCAAAAGTACATTTCTTGGGATTCAATCTCAATCTGAACTGTCTGATCCTCTCAAATAATCTCTCCAAGGCTATTAGATGATCTACTCTATCTCGGGATTTCACTATCATGTCGTCTACATAAACCTCGACATCCCGATGCATCATGTCATGGAATAGAGTAGTCGCTGCTCTTTGATAAGTAACTCCTGCATTCTTCAAACCAAACGGCATCACTATGTAGCAGTAAGTACCCCACTCGGTAATGAAGGACGTCTTCTCCATGTCCTCTAGAGCCATTAAGATCTTACTGTACCCGAAATATCCATCTATAAAGGACAACATTGAATGACCTTTCGTATTGTCAACTAGCATATCGATGTGTGGGAGAGGAAAATCATCATTGGGACCGGCCTTGTTGAGATCTTGAAAATCAACACAGACTCTCACATTACCATCCTTCTTGGGAAAATGGACAACATTGGCTAGCCACTCAGGATACTCGACCATAGATAGAAATCCTACACTGAGCTACCTTTGGATCTCCTCTTTCACTTGCAAACTCTAATGAGGGTGCAATCGTCTCAACTTCTGCTTAACCGGTCTGGCATAGGGCAGAAGTGGCAAACGATGTTGGATGATAGACGAATCAAGGCCAAGCATGTCCTCATAAGACCATACAAAAACATCTAAATATGACTTGCAATCGGGCGAGGCCATCCATCTCATCCATAGATAAATCCAATCCAATCCAATCCTCAACTCCTTCGACTGGCCTGCTGTACCAAAATCAACAATCCCAATGTCTCCTGTGGCAGGTGAAACTCTCTGATCAATGGGGTTCGAATCAGAAACAGAAGATGAGTCATCATCTGAATCGTGTTATACAATCTCATCATCTATATCAAATATCTGTGATGTGGGTGAAGAGGGTGCAGATAAAGTGATATCACAAGAGACAGAAAGATACTCGAAAATGCTCAAATCCATAAATGAAGAGCCATGAACATCGTCAGAATGGGAGACAAATCCCGATAAAACATCAAATGAAATAGGCGGGTCCACAAAGTCGAACTCTCTCTCAACTGGGCTAACAGGGCCATCAAACAAATCGTCAACAACTATAATATCCTTAGTAAACCCCAAAGCAGGAGCAATCTGGATTTCCATAACGACCTCGATGACTAACACCCCAAAAAGATCTAATGGTGAAGCTAGTTCAGGTAAAACTATCTCCCCGATTTGGCTTAAGCTCATCGCAAGCATCTTATCGACGTACTCGTCACGTGGAATAGCTCCGTCCACTATGTCTCCGATCTCGGCAAAAGTCCCATGCCCATCGATCCCATCCAGGAAATAAAGCGTCGTAAGGCTCACGTGATCTGGAGATGATGGGGCGACCAATGCAGAAATAGAAGTGCCACGAGCTCCATTACTCAACTGCAGCTAGTGGACAAGACGCTGAAGCTCGACCTCCTGAGCAGTGCTGAATCCCGACCTCCTGAGCAGTGCTGAATCCCCCAATGCTCTTATCCGAATTTGTTTGTGGCTCTAACGCCCTCACAAAGTAGTCCGCCAAGCTCATGATGTACGGGCGAAGAGGATAGTCAAAAGGTGTGTGAGTCAACCGGGCCCTCACCCTCTCCTTCCGCAATCATGCCATATATCGATAGTTGGCCTCAGTAAGGATGAACCTAAGTCCGAACAGTACATCGTGATCTGAGATAGCCATGAACTCACTAGGCCCGTGTTGTCGTCGCCTCAACCCCATGTTGGGTAAATAAGACATGCTCCTCATCACGTTGAGTACTACTGTGCTGTCATGCTGGTCAAACGACATAGCCATGAAGTCTCGTCAAAAATCCTCCATCTCCAAGGTCTGCACCTCATCAAACGTGAATCCGGTCAGAAATAGGTTGTCATCACTGTGACTGATTTGAAGTACCGGTTCAGAAGAAATAAACATATCTCCCGCAGACTGCACTGTGATGACCTGACCATCATGAATGAACTTCGCCTTCTGATGAAAGAAAGAATGAATAGCCCCGGCTCGGTGAATCCAAGCTCGACCCAAGAGCAGGTTAAAGGATGTAGGAATCCTCAAAACCTGGAATAGAGTGGGAAATGTGGTTGGACCTATCAATAGCTCAATCTTCAATGTGCCCATAACCTCCATCCTGGTGCTATCATACGATCGAACTGTCTGAGTGGATGGACCAAAGTCAGAGGGCGCATAGCCGAGGGTAATGGCATTAGCTAGAGGGCAGACGTTCAAGGCCAAGCCATTGTCCAAAATGATAGATGAGACTCGGCAGCCTGAACAACCAACTGAGATATACAGTGGACGTGTATGGTCTGGACCATCGGGTGGCAAGTCGTCATTAGAGAATACTATGCACATGGCTCTGCCAACCATCACTATATGGATCAATCCCTTAGGAGTGGTGGTAGTCTCGACTCTGATCTGGCTCAAAGCTCGAATCAATGCGTCTCTGTGAGTGTTGGACAATGCCAGCAAGCTCCATATAGAAATGCGAGCCTGGGTGCTCTGTAACTACCTCAGAATCTCATTATTCTCTCTCTTGACTTCCTCCCAGGCGGACGTCCCCTCCAAGAGTCTAGCGGCTGTGGGAGGCTGTTGTCGTACCACTCTACCCCCGTGAATAACATACTACACATCTAAAGTGTGAGCATCATCGACATATGGAATCTAAGAAACATCAACATACGAAGTCTGAACCTCATCAACATCTGGAATCAAAACAAACGAAGTCTGAACACTGTAATGTGGGAAGTTCAATGGCTCGATAGTGATCGTCTGTACTGATGCCGCCTCAGGGACCAGTCTGAATGGTGTGGACATTTGAGGGGCCAGAATCACTCTACCTATATCATAAATCTCGCATGATACTATGGGCTCTGGCTCTAACTCATCCCAACTCAACATGTGGATGTGATCGTCAAGCTCAGCGAAGTCGATGGAGTGCATGCTATCGGTCGGAGAGGGAACTGCGTATGTAGTGTGAGCCAGTAATGGGTTCGTGGTTACACTCGACTGACCCAAGTGGACCACACCCTGATCAATCAGATCCTGGATGGCGTGTCTCAGAGCAGTGCAACGATTCGTCTCATGTCCTGGTCTCTAATGATACGCACAGTGTAGATCCATCTTGAACTGAGGTAGAACAGACTCAGTGGGTGGTCTGGGAGTGAGAACCATCAACAATCCGACCTCTGTAAGCTTTTGAAAAATTTGGCTTAACGACATGCCTAACTGTGAAAACTATCTCTGTGTCCTCAAAGAAAAAAGAGTAGAGGTTTGCTGAGTTCTAGGCTTGGGATAAGATGTTGTAGGTCTCGCAACAAACTGTGTTGCATAGCACGGCTGCACTGTGGTAGAATATGAGACAGGAGGCCTCTTTATGGCCTGTGCAGTGTGGTGAGACAGTGCCAATGAGGGAGGCATGTAGGCTTGATCATATGACTGATGAAGTGCTCGTGGCCTATACTGCACACGAGGCGATGGTGGGTAGTAGAGTCTAGAAGTCTGCCCAAATGTTTGATAGCATCTAAGAGGTCTCAAACCTATTGAACTGATAGCACCGACATCTCCCGATCTATGTCTTTCTAAGGGCTTCTTCCCCTTCAAATAAAAAAAAAAAGACTCAGACCATAATCCTCTGGCTATGTCCTCCTCTATACCATACAAGGCCTGTACCAAAGATCCAAAATCCTTATGAGGAAAACCCATCAAGTGCCGAGCAAATCAAAGTTGCAGCTCCTCATAATCATGTTGATCTCATCCCTCTCAGATGGCCTATCAATGACCTGTGAAATCTTCTCCCTCTAATGGGAGATAAATGAGATGATCGACTCTTCTGGCCTTTGTCTCAATGCCTCTAACTCTCTCCTCGAGACGTCAATGACAGTATTAAATGTAAACTGTCACAAAAACTCCTAAGCTAAATCATCCCAAATCTGGCGGTGTGATACGTCTAATGAAGTAAACCATCGTTGTGTCGCACCACTCAAGGACATAGGGAAAAGCATAATCATCTGGGCCCCATCTAGTCCATAGGCCCTCATGATCATACTGTAAAGCCTCAAATGGATGCAAAGACAACCAATGTCCATGTATCGCTCGATCTCTAGCTTCCAGAACTTGGCCGGCAGACTGGCCACTAGTAGTTCATCGAAATTATCCCAAGTAACAGGTCTGTCTGAAGTCCTCAACTACCTCAACATCTACTTGAGCCTATCCATACGATCATGTGGGTCCTCTAAGGTCGGGGTAGGCACGGTGACAGGAGGCGAGGCAACCTTGGTCTGGCTATGTAGAGTAAAAAGTATAGTCTGCGGTGCTGACTAACTGGATGGAGGGAGTGGTGGCACTATAGGGTCATACTGGGCGCCATCCTGAGGCAGGGCCTCTTGGGCCTACTACCCATCTATCTTCCGACCGATGCTAGCTATAGCCTCCTGAATCGAAGTCATAGCCGCAGCAAACTGGTCAACGGTAACTATCTGTGAGTCCATATCTCTCTGATTTGATCTCTAGTCTGATGGGTCTAATGCTCTGATCAATCTGCCCCCAACTAGGATCCAATAAGTCAAACCCAGACCGAACGTATCAATACTCCTGAAATAGTGGAAATACTTCATAGAATATGGGGTAAGGGAAACTCCACAAGGAATGTATATCAAATATGCTGAAAAGTAACCCGAAAGTAATGCAACTAATGTCCAATCCCAAGCAGATATATAAGAGACCACTATGAAGGTAACTAAACCTATCACTATTGAACCGGCTTTGAAGGCTCACAAATGCACCCACGTGTTAGGAAAAGAAATCCTAATTGAAAGATCTAAGGCTCAACCTACAAGGTCAAGGTGGCTCTAAAAAGAAGAGGGATGGACTTTAAAGGATCCCTAGCAGAAGCGATCATACCCTCCGATGGTACGCAACCCTCTGCACACCTCCGAAAAGATGGGGTGCTTCCATGCAAGGTGGTCATCACCTCCACACATGCAATACCTCGACATCTTGGGGGGTTTCCTATGGTGACATTTCTCAAAACTCTCAACACTAAGTGGTCAACTAGAGTGCACAGTGAGTGGTGTGGGCGCATCCGAAAACCCTATGAAGCTAAGGTAGAAGAGAAAACATACTGGTCGCACAAATATCCATGAAACTTAGCTCTATGCTATACAGGTCTTCAATGATCGGACTCCAATCAGTATCAATGTGTCGGTCTCCTCTAGAATGCTCCCAAACATCGATATAGCCCATCACTAGACCATACTCCTAATCCCTAACTCGATCAAAGAAACAAACACACACAAGGCCTCACACTTGCAAAAGTGAGAACCAAAACGAAGGAAGTGACCGAAACCAAAGGGTTGGAGGTAAGGGGATAGATGTGCGGTCCACACAAACAAGCGACATGCAATCACACAAAAAAAGGGTGGTCATGCAACAGGCAGTCAAGCGGAGCGCAGATATATCAACTATGTCCACACACAAGCTAAGCAAGAATATGACAATCAAGGTGAATAGTGTCAAAGACAACATGCTCAAAGATGATCAAGATAATATACGAGCAAGAGAATCAACACATCAAGTCAAAAGATATATAATGATGAGTCTATACATGTGAGGTAAGCATAACAATCATGGCAAAATCAAAGTCACTATGCTAAGACAGGCAAGATAATCAATCAACATGGCAATGTCCCAAATGAATATAATAACCAAGCATGCATCAAGGATAATGATATCAAGAGCTATCAATGTGCAATCAGTAATCGAGCAAACAAGAGCACAAAAAGAGGTGGATACCCACTGATTGACCAATCAAATGCCACATTTGTCTCATCTTAAGTTCAAGTTTGACCCTTGTGACTCCCTAGTGGAGTAACCATTTTGTGGACCCCGTATTTCAGCTCATGCACTTCTACTCGATGGCGAGATTGCTTTTTTTATTTGAAAATGATTCATTTTTTTTATATAGAAAGTAACTTGGAGTTGCCACTTATTTTTGTTTTTTTTTTTAAGGAAAAATAAAATAAGAAAGAAAACCTTAAGTGTTACTCCTTGTTCGAAAAAGACAAGTCTATGAAAAACCGAGTCTGGGTTCAGGGGTCAGGTTACTTATTAGGAAGGTACGGTGAAAGACCATAGCACCCCTCTGAGCCCTATAATAAGGTCTCTACTAAATAAGGTGAAGCAAGTGTGGCAATTGATAAGAGAATCAATGGATACCAATAAAATAATCAGATAATAAAATGAATCACGCGTAAAAGTAAGCAAAGTGGAAGTGGGAGCGTACCTTGGCTGCAATAGTACACTATCATGGAAACAGGGTTAGCTCAATCATAAAATCATCACATGCATATCAAAGAGCAAGACAAAGATCAAGCGAAATTCATTAAGCATAACAATTGACAATCAGAAAAGAAAACTCATATGTAAGGCCCCCACCAAAGCCCAATCGATCTTGCATGAATTAATCTTACAAATTCCATTATTTTGGAATTATGAAAATTGTTTTCGTGCTTATTAAAATAGTGAAAAATGAGAAAATAATTAAAAACCAAATAAGATCACAAGATGCATCCCTGAATGAAAAATGGTAGCACGTTTATTAAAAATAAGGTTTTAGTGAATCAAAATTTTAATGAAAACAAGAAAGAAAAAAAAAACAACAATAATAATAATAATGGCAAATAAATAAATAAACGAATAAAATAGAGTAAAATAATAAAACAAATAAATAAATAATCATATGAAAGATGAATAAATATAATAATTAAATTAGGCAAATAAACAAATCAAACAAATAGATTTAAAAGATTTAAAATCGTCTGAAAAACAAATTTTGAAAATCAAGTTTTGAAACTAAATTGAAAATTGAAGTTTTAAGAACTAAATTAGAAATTTGGAACTTTAGAAAAATAATTTGAAACTGGGAGTCATGAAAATTGAACTTGGAAAAATTATTTGGGTATGAGATTTCTTAAAAATTAAATCTGAAATTTGAAATTTTGGAAAATTGTTTGAGAATTAAATTTGAAAATTGGAGTTTTGGAGATTAAACTAAGGAAGTGAAGCTTTGAAAACTGATTTTGAAATAAATCGGAGTTTTGAAAATTAAATTATGGAAATTAGAATCTTGAAAATCATTTGAAGATGGCATTTTTAAAAAAAATAAATAATAATAATGATAATAATAATAATAATAATAATAATAAATAAATAAATAAATAAATGTGAAAATTAGAATTTTGGAAATTGGAAATCAAATTCGAAGATTGGAAAATTGGAATTTCGGAAATTGGGAGTTAAATTTGGAAATCGGAATTTTGAAGAATTATTTAAAGATGGAATTTTAAAAAATAAATAAATAAATAAAATCATAATAATAAAAAAATAATAATGATTAAATAAATGAATGTGAAAATTGGAATTTTGGAAATTGGAAATTAAATTCGAAAATTGGGAATTAAATTTGGAATTTTGAATTTTGAAGAATTATTTAAAGATGGAATTTTAAAAATAAATAAATAAAATAATAATAACGAAAATAATAATGATTAAATAAATAAATTTGAAAGTTGGAATTTTGGAGATTGGAAGTTAAATTCAGAAATTGGAAAATTGGAATTTCGGAAATTGGGAATTAAATTTGGAAATCAGGATTTTGAAGAATTATTTAAAGATTGAATTTTAAAAATAAATAAATAAACAATAATAACGAAAATAATAATGATTAGACAAATAAATGTGAAAAATGGAATTTTAGAAATTGAAAATTAAATTTGGAATAGGAATTTTGAAGAATTATTTAAAGATGGGATTTTAAAAATAAATAAACAATAATAACGAAAATAATGATGATTAGATAAATAAATGTGAAAAATGAAATTTTGGAAATTGGAAATTTAAAAATAAATGAATAAATAAATAAATAATAATAAAGATAACGAAAATAATAATGATTAAACAAATAAATGTGAAAAATGGAGTTATGGAAAATTAAATTTGAAAGAAATTAGAATTTTGAAAATTATTTGAGAGTTTGAAACTTTAAAAATTAAATTTAAGAATTGGAGTTTTGAAAGAAATTAGAATTTGAAAATTATTTAAGAATTGGAGCTTGGAAATTAAATTTGAAATAAATTGGAATTTTGGAAATAAAATTTGAAAGAAATTGGAATTTGAAAATTATTTAAGAATTGGAGTTTTGAAAATTAAATTTAAGAATCGGAGTTTTGAAAATTAGGATTTTGAAAATTATATCTAGAATTTGAAGTTTGGAGTTTTTAAAATTAAATTTGGAGATTGAAATTTTGGAAAATTAAACTTTGACATATATATATATATAAAAATGAAGAATTAAAATGGGAATGAGAGCTACACGTGCATGAAAGAGAGTTGGGAGAAATTTAAGTGGGAGAAATAATGAGAGAAAGGAAAAAGTAAATAAATGAATAAAGAATGGGCTTAGTGGTGGAATGAGTGGAGGTTATTAAACTTAATGTCTTTTCATGGCCCACTTTCCCATAACTCTTACAGGTTGGAAGATCTTGGCTGAATAATTGAAGTTCCTCAACTCCATTTTTTGAGTGGTTTGCTGGTGTGCCCAAGAAAATCATAGCCAACCAAGAAACCACATTCCTCTCACGCATTTCATCAAACACATTGCGTGCATCGTCCATTCCCCCAATCTTCCCATACATTCCCATCAATTCACGGATCGAGTTTCACTCATTAAATAAGCCAAAAAAACAAAACGCCACCCACAACAAGCAATTAAACTAAATATAGAAATAAGAAATGGGTTTCAAATGCAGGGGTGGGAACAAAAAACTAACTTTGAAGAACCAATAATCTCATGACAATAGCAATGACTAGCGTTCTTGGCATATTCTAAAGCTCCATTTGGGATCTCAATACAGATATAAAAAGAATACCTAAGACCTAGAAATAGCAGAATAAAAAAATGTTGGAAACAGAAACCAAAGCTTCAGGGTTCGAAGACTATACCTCGATTTCAATGCAAAGCAACAGCATAATTCAGCACAATCACTGACCCTCCTATGGTTGTGGCTCTCACAACACCTCCAAAGGTCAAAGTTCGCGCATAAACACATATAAAAACAAAGCCATAACACCACAACCTCCCACTCTCACTAACAGTCTCCAAAAAACGCCTTTTTCTCCCTCAGAAAAATCTTTCCCTCTTTTCTCTCATCTTTCCTCCAGTTTTTTTTTTTTCATTTCCTTTCTTTTCTGGTTCTCCTTCTCAATAATCCCCGACTCCAACCACCTCACCCTCATTTGTAACCAGCAAAAACTACGCTTCCCCTCTTCTTCTGTCACCCTCCTTTGTACACGGGACTTGGACTTGAAGGTTGGATTTCTATCACTTTTATCATAACACAAAAGATTTTGATTTGAATTATGAGCTTACATTCATGGATGAGAGATAATCGTTGCATTATACCAAAAAAAAACATATCTGAATTAAACATCATGCATTCTTTACTTATATTTACACTCAGAATCGTAAGCCCTCGATCCATATAATGTCTTTTGTTCTTTTATATATATATATATTATATTACAAATTTATCTTCATCCTAAAACTTTTTTTGGCTTAAAAAATAACTTTTTTTAATGTACTTTTAACCCAAATATGGTAATGAATAGTAAATGAAATGAATTTTTTATTCACATTCCATGTTCCATTAATTTAACCATTAAACATTTCTCATCTTATAGGAATATTGCAAAGCAAAAGTGACAATTCCAAGCCCAACCGACATGGACTGGGTTAGTTTACAAGCAATGAACCTAAGCTAGGTCAAGCCTAACGTTAAAGCCCATTTATATTTTCGGGTTGGGTTCAACATACGAATTTGGGTCCAAACCAACACAATATTTCTACATAATGGCCCATTTTGGTTTGATTATATAGTTGGTGAGTGACTTTTTGGCCTTTTTTTTAATCCCACCAATTATTAAAACAAGGGTGATTGATCATATAAAAACTGGTTTATTTTGACTAAGAAAAAACAAAAACAACAAAACATGATTCAACTTGTGGAGCCCAAGCCCAAGCTCATTTACAATAAATGACCAGTCACAATTGCTTAAAGAGACTACAAATTTGAGGCAAAGTTTAAGTTTTGAGTTTGGATAATGGAGAATTGAGGAAAGAAATAACAAGGAAAAAGATGAAGAGAGGAGAAATGGGGATTAAATTTACATAATTTTTTCATTTTTTTTTTTTAAAGTTATTTTATATATATAAAAGAAAAAGAAGAATTAAAAGTTTTTTCAAATTTTTTTAATTTTTTTTTATGTATAAAAAATGAAGAATTTGAAAACACATAAATTTTTAAATAATTTTTATTATATATGTGTAGACCCCAAAATTTGTCCCAATTTTATTTTTATATTAATTTTGAGCTCAATTTTGTCTTTAGATTTTAAATTCCAATCACATATGTTTTTTTTTTTTGCCACTCACCATCTAATTATTAGCTTTTATTATTTTGTATATTATTTTATTTTATTTTATTACTATTACTTTTATTTTATTATTATTATTCCTATTATTATTATTATATTCTATTTTATTTTATTTTTTTTTTTTTATTTTTCATTTCTCTCTCATCTCTCTTCTTACATTCCCTACCTACCCCACCCACTTCCTCTCTCTCCTCACATACCTTCCTCATTCCCAACACCACCGGCCACCATCCCATCTTTTTTTTATTTTTTTTATTTTTTTTCTTCTTCCCCAACTATTCTTCTACTCTTCTCTCTCTCCCCCAATTCCCTTTGGTCAACCCTTCTATTTTTTTTCCTTCATTTTTTCCCTCTCATTCTCTCCATTCCCAAGAACAGCCGATCCCCCCCCCCCCCCCCCCATTCTTCTCTCCCCCCATTTTTTCTCCAACCCTTTTCTCTGCCCAAAACACCCATACGGTTGCCCTCATTTCCCTCTTGTTTTTTTTCTTTTTCTTCTAGCTTCCCCAACACACGCAGAGGCGGCCCATTTTTCTTCTTCCCTTTCTCTTCCGATTCCCAGTCGTGCTCCCCCATTTCCCTGCTTCATTTTTTTTATTTTTTTCCTCCCCACAGCACACATGAACTATGGGCTCCCATTTTTTTGCTCCATTTTTTCTCCTCTCTCTTTCCTTACTCACTTCCACACTGTCGGAGGCCCCATTTTCTTCTTCCCCATTTTTCATTTTTGTTCTTTACCCAAACACCCACTTGTAGAGGCACCGACCGTCCCGTTTCTTTTCCTCCATTTTTATTTTTTATTTTTTTTATTATTATTAGTATTATTATTTTGTTTTTTGTTTTTTTTTTAAAAAAAAAAAAACCATCAACTCTCATTGCCGCCGACGAGACAACTGGCCAGTCGCCGCCGGTGAGCCACTATCGAAAGGGCGATCCTTTCTCTTTTCTCTCATTTTCTCCCTTCCTCATTTTCCCATCATAAACATTTATTATTATTTATTATTATTATTATTATTATTATTATTTTATTATTGATTTGTATAGTGATGGTTGTGATTTTAGGTTTAATTTATTTACTTATTCATTTATTAAATTGAGTTTGGTTTTGATTGTGAATTGGGTTAGCATAGATTGGGCTTAATTTTGGTTGTGAATTTGGGTTTTTTTATTAGATTAGGTTTGAATTATGAGATATTAAATTTAGGCCTAATTGGATTTATTTTGATTTATTGTATTTGGGTTTGACCGATTATGTTTGTATTTTGGTAATTAATTGAGAAATTTTTTAATATGGTTATTGGCATGGGGATATTTTTGTTAAGTTATATTTGTTAATTTAGGCCCATTTTTAATTGGTGAAATTTATGGGACTAATTTGAAATTTGAATTTTTGTTATTTTTGTTTTTCATGGACCTATTTTGCAATCTATTGGTTGAGTACAAATTGATGACACGTGGAGCATGAAATTTTATGGAAGAAAGTGAGAGTGAAAAAGTTGTCAGAAGACATTGAGTTTGTTTTTTGCATGGACCTATTTTGCAATTCTGTTGGCTGAGTACAAATTGATGACATGTGGAGCATGAAATTTTATGGAAGAAAGTGAGATTGAAAAAGTTGTTAGAAGACATTGAGCTTATTGTAAGTTTATTTTGGTATATGTTTTATTTCCCATTTTTATTTGGTTTTATTTTTATTAGTTCTTGTAAATATTAGTTCGTATATATTTATTGAGCATGTATAGAATTGAACATCGAACAAATTAGAAATTTTGTTTAAATGAGGGGAAGAATTCAATAAATATGTTTTAATAAAATAATAATTTTAAAATATTCTTTTTAAATAAAAGAAATATTTTTTCATTATTAATAAAAATTCATAACAATGCTTTTAGAAAAATCCAAAAAAAAAAATATTTTTAATAGAATTTGAAAAATTGTTTTTAATAAAATTGTCCAAAAATTTCTTTGTTTAATAAAAATTGTTTTGTAAATAAAGTTGGACTCATAATATGAGTGAGACTTGTTAGATGACTTGAATATTTGATATGAGCATGGCCATTTTGAACTTTTTAATTTGGGCATGAGACAATTGTGGTGTATATTAAATTAGGTTTGGATTATGGAATATTAAATTTAGGCATAATGAGATTTATCTTATTATCATGTTTTGAGTTTGATTAATTAAGCTTATGTTTTGGCTATTAATTTGGAAACTTTATATTAGGGTCTATGATATGTGTGATATTTTTGTGGGGTTATATTTGTTAATTTGGGCTCATTTTTAATTGGTGAAATTTATTGGACTAATTTAAAGTTTGAATTTGTGCTTGAATAATTATTTTGGACTCTACATATTTTTGGATATTTACATTTATGCTATTTTTATTTTTGCATGAGCCCATTCTGCAATCTTGTTGGCCGAGTACAAATTTATGACACGTGGAACACAAAATTTCATGGAAGAAAGTGAGACTTGAAAAGCTGTAAGAAGACATTAAGCTTGTTGTAAGTTTATTCGAGTACATATTTTATTTCTCACTTTTATTTGGTTTTATTTTTATTAGTTATTGTAAATATTTGTTTATACATATTTATTGAGTGTGTACAAAATTGAATATCGAACAAATCAAAATTTTGTTTAAATAAGAGGAATAATTCAGTAAATATGTTTTAATAAAATAGTAATTGTAAAATATTCTTCTTAATAAAAGAAAGTTTTTTTTATTAATAAAAATTCAGAAAAATGCTTTTAGAAAAATCCAAAAAATTGTTTTTAATAGAATTTGAAAATTTGTTTTTAATAAAATTGTCCAAAAATTTCTTTGTTTAATAAAAATTGTCCAAAAATTGTTTTGTAAATAAAGTTGTCCCAAAAAATGTTTTTTTTAATGAATTATTTTTCCTTAATTAAAATGGGATTAAAAGTATTTTTTTAGAAATGGAGGATTTAATTTTTTTTTTCTTTTCTTTTTAATTAAAAATTCTTTTTTAAATAAAGTTATTCTTTTTAATAATTTGTATAAGTTACTCTTTTTAAATGAAAACAAATTGAAATACTTTTGTAAATAAAATTGTAAAAATTCATTCTTTTTTTATAAAAACAAGTGAAAATAATTTTTGTACCCAAATTGAAATTTTATAATAAATTCTTTTGATACAATAAGTGTAAATAATTTTTTATTTTTTATTTTGAAAATTGAATATAAATGAAATTGAAAAAATAAATTGATTCTTTTTTTTGTAAATAAATAAATTGAAATCATTAATTCAAAATCATTTTTAATAAAATCCTTGAAATTTCTTGAAAACTATTTTATTTTATTTTATTTAGTTCAATAAATCATTTGTGCATAATCATTTTGTCATTTATTTGTGTATTCTGGTAATTAGATTTCATCATTTTTTATTTATTTATTGATTTTCACCATAACTTGTACATACTCATTTGCATGATAATTTTCCTTGGTATCCATAATTAATTAATTAATTGTCACAATTCCCTCAATTTGATTAGTAGAGTCCGTATATATATAAGCTTAGAGGAATGTTACGGCTCACCACCATACTTTCTCAATAAGTAACCTGACCCCCGGACCCAGACTCGGTTTTTCACAGGCTTGTTTTTCCTTCAGGAGTCACACTTAAGATTTTTCTTTCTTATTTTTTTTTCCCTTTAAAAAATAAAACAAACATAAGTGGCGACTCCAAGTTTTTTCCTAAAAATCATTTTTTCACCAAATAAATAAAAAAGTGAGTCACGCCGTCAAGTGGAAACACACGACAAAATGCGGGGTCCACAATATGATTTTTTTATCCTATTTTTCATGAAAGTTTTGGATATCCTTTTTTATTTGCTTATTTTCTTTAGTACTTGTAATATAGAGAGAATATAAGACTTTTTTTAAATCTTGTAAAGTTTGAGGAAAAATTTAAAAAGAAAAAAATAGACAGAAAATTGGAAGGAAATAAAAGGATAATGAAGAAAATAAATAAATTTAAACTCAAAGTATTTTTCTTACATTCTTTTAAATTTTATTTTTCATTTTTTTTTCCTCCTATACAAAAAAATGAACGTTATGTTTGGTTCTTGGAAAGTATTAAGGAAAAAAAATATTAAGGATAATGATTTTCTTCTGTTTGATTTTATTATGAAAAATATCAAAGAAGCCTATAAAAAAATAATTTATTTGTTTTGAATTTATTTTTTATTCTTCGTTACTTTCTTTTTTCCTTTCACTTTTCCTTCTTATTTTCTTTCCTTTACATTTTTCCTTAAATTTTTCAAAAACCAAGCATGACCGAAAATTTTGAAAATGTATAAATTTCAAAATAGTCTTTATTTTATTTTTATTATTATTATTATTATTATTATTATTATTATTATATTTGTACTTTTTATGATAAATCAAATAAAATTTTTCAAATTCCTTTTTTTTTTCCTTTCCATCCATGCTTTTCATGACGGGAACCAAATAAAATTTACTTTGAGACTTTCTTTCTACGCCCACCAAAAAGGAGCGTAAAGGGCTAGTATAATTTTTCATGCAAGTTTTGACACTTTATCAAAGTAAAAGAAAAAAATATGAAAGAAAAAATTGTGGTAGTTGAGAGGAGGAAATGAGGGTTAGAGGATAGTTTTGACTTTCGAGTCCATATTTTTTGGTTTGTTTTTTAAAAAATATATGTACTTTAAAAGTCAAAATTCAAACTTAAAAATTAAAAAAAAAAAAATTAGCAGGACTTGAGCTAGTTTGTTTTCTTTTTCTCTTTCCTTTTCATTTTCTTATGTTTATACACAAGAAAATGATTTGATACAATTTCTCAATCCAATTTGATTTTATTTACAAGAAAATAATTTTTACAACTCTTATTTGAAAAATTATTTTTACAATTTTGATGATAAAAATATATATAAAAAAGATTAGTAATAAAATCAAACTAGTGTGTAATACAAATAAACATAAAATTATTATTAGCTGTATAAATCTATACTTACCATAATTAAGTTGTTTCCTTAGGGATAATACCTTCCTAATTTAGGACTCTCAATTGTGTGTGTGTGTGTATATATATATATATATATAAGTATTATTCCTCTAATAAAAATACAAGGAATTGAGAAATACCTTTGTTGATTTACATAGTATTATAGCCTTTGGCCCAATTTCTGGGTTTGTTATTTCTGAGTCACTGATTTCCAGTGACATTCTGCCATTCTCTGTTCTTCTTAGGTCATGGAATAAAAGTGACCCAGTAGTGTCACTGCCTTTAGAGGGGGGAAGAGAGGTGTCAGG
Source organism: Vitis hybrid cultivar (assembly GCA_022058775.1). NCBI lineage: Eukaryota > Viridiplantae > Streptophyta > Magnoliopsida > Vitales > Vitaceae > Vitis > Vitis hybrid cultivar. The sequence continues at coordinate 528,730 of JAJJMF010000154.1, forward strand.
ATCGGTCGGTACCCGAAGTCCCGCGACCGGAAGCAAAATGTGTGAAGCTCACGTGCCCTGACTAAGAAGCACGACATGTCAACTCACACGTCGGCGCGTGGAGGAGAGTAGCAGCTTCTTTTGACCTCTGACCAGTTCCATTGGCGTCGCAATCCCGTTTTCCGGCCAAGGTGATCTCGTTCTTGGATTGTGAGATTATGTTCTCAGGACGCGTCGACAGAGTTCCTCGTTTCCTTTGAATGATTAGATTTGTCAGTTACATCCACCTTCTCTTCTCTCGACTTCACCATTGCAACCAAAATTTCTCTCTTCCATCTCTGATAAGCTCCCTTCACCGAAAAATCTCGACGCCGATCGAGGGATCGCGACGATTCATCGGCGATTACAGAATCGCATAGCTTTCCGGCGAGGAGTGAGGAACACAAAGGAATCCTTACCCTCGCTGTTGTTACTTCACTGGAGTAAATCTCGGAACCTTCACTGCTTCGACGCCAATCCAGTCGAACTACTCTTCTTAGAAACTGGGCTGATCTGAGTTTCTCGTACACTCCTCTTCGCCCACCTTGGCCACCAGGTCGGCAATCCATTTTTCCTCACAACTTTCTGGGTGAGAAAAAGAAGGAGTCAAGGGTTTTATAATTGCTATGGCAGAAATGGGGAAAGAAAAATTATAAATGAGTTGACGCTTTTGACGCCTTCTTGTAAGAGAGGTACTTGTCTCTTTCTTTCTTCTTGTTGTGGTGAATTGCAATTTCTGGTCTGGGCTGCTCTTATCTGGGTGTAAAATTACTTTGGAGATTGAATTTTATTTCCATGGAAGAGAATAAGAATTATGTTGCTGATATAGTGTCTGTTGTGTCAAAAATAACTGAACACAAATTAAATGGGTCTAATTATATTGAATGGAGCAAGACTATCAAAATTTATCTGAGAAGTGTTGCTAAAGATGACCACTTGACTGAGGAACCTCCTAATGATAACACTAGAAAACTTTGGATGCAAGATGATGGACGATTATTTATGTAGATTAAAAAATCTATTAATTGTGATATTGTTGGTCTACTGAGTCATTGTGAATTTGTTAAAGAGCTAATGGATTATCTAGATTTTCTTTACTCTAGAAAAGGAAATGTATCTTGGATGTATGATGTATGGAATGCCTTCCATTGTCCTGAGAAAGGAGGTAAATCCCTCACTACATACTTTATGGACTTCAAGAAGGTATATGAGGAATTGAATGCACTTATGCCTTTCAGTCCGGATGTTAGAATACAACAGGCTCAACGGGAACAGATGGTTGTTATAAGTTTCTTATCAGGTCTCTCATCTGAGTTTGAGACTGCAAAATATCAAATTCTTTCTGGTTCTAACATTGGTTCCCTTCAGGAAGTTTTCAGTAGAGTTCTACGAACTGAGAATGTCCTATCTTCTCAGCATACCAATGTTCTTGCTACAAAAGGAGGAAATGTAGAGAATGCAAGGAGGGTGAATAACAGGGGCAAAAACAGGGCATTTGAAAATCGTGGCAATGATTCAAGTACCATTGTGTGTTTTTTTTGCCATGAGGCTGGCCATACCAAGAAGAACTGCAAGAAATTCTAGAATTGGAATCGGAGAAATCAAACTGCCAATGTTGCAACATCTGATACTGCTACATCTTCAGACTCCTCAAACAAGATCGTCACAATGACAGCAGAAGAGTTTGCTAAATATTCACAGTATCAGGAAGCACTGAAAGCATCTACTCCTATTAGTGCTTTGGCAGAGTCAAGTAAAACATGTCTTGTCTCCGCCTCAAACAAATGGATAATTGATTCAGGCGCCACAAATCATATGACAAGTAATCATAAAACTTTCTCTACCTTCAGAACACATTCTGTTCCTTCTATTACTGTTGTTGATGGTTCTACCTATGAGATTAAAGGGTCTGGGACTGTGAAACCAACATCTTCTATTACGTTATCTTCTGTGTTAAACTTACCAAATTTGGCCTTTAACTTAATCTCTGTCAGTAAACTTACCAAAAATTTGAATTGTAGTGTCTCATTTTTCCCTGATCATTGTGTGTTTCAGGATCTTATGACGAAACGGACATTTGGTAAAGGACATGTATCTGATGGGCTCTATATTCTTGATGAGTGGGTACCTCGACCAATTGTGTGTGTCAGTATTGCCTCTCCTGTTGAAGCTCATTGTCGGTTAGGACATCCTTCTTTACTAGTGTTGAAGAAATTATGTCATCGGTTTGATAATTTACCTTCATTAGATTGTGAGTCGTGTCATTTTATGAAGCATCATCGTAGTTCTTTATGCCCAAGGATTAATAAACGGGCTAAGTCTTTGTTTGAGTTAGTACATTCTGATGTTTGGGGTCCTTGTCTTGTTACTTCTAAAACTGGGTTTTGATATTTTGTTACCTTTGTGGATGATTTTTCTTGAATGACTTGGATTTATTTTATGAAGAATCGTTCAGAAGTATTTTCATATTTTTGTGCATTCTTTGCTGAGATTAAACCCAATATGATGTGTTTGTGAAAATATTAAGAAGCAATAATGGAAAAGAATATGTGTCTAACTCATTTCAGAACTACATGAGTCACAATGGGATTCTTCATCAAACATCTTGTGTTGATACTCCTTCTCAAAATGGGGTTGCTGAAAGAAAAAACAGGCATTTACTTGAGATGGCTCGTGCACTCATATTTCAGATGAAGGTTCCAAAAAAATTTTGGGCTGATGCAGTTTCCATAACTTGTTTTCTGATCAACCGTATGCCTACTGTAGTGCTTAAAGGTGATATTCCGTACAAAGTAATGCATCCATAGAAATCACTCTTTCCAATTGAACCAAGAATTTTTGGATGTACATGCTATGTTAGAGATACAAGGACTTTTGTTACTAAACTTGATCCTAAGGCGTTAAAATGTGTTTTCTTGGGGTACTCAAGACTGCAAAAGGGCTATAGATGTTTCTCGACTGATCTCAATAAGTATCTAGTATCAACGGATGTTGTGTTTTCAAAAGACACATCTTTTTTCTCTTCACCCATAAGTTCTGCAAGTGAGGAAGAAGATGAAGAATGGTTTGTGTATCAAGTGGTTAATTCAAGACCAACTGTTGGGCAATCAAGTGTGGTTGATTTTGATGTGTCTCTTGCTCATTTGGGTACTGTTGTTGATGTTCCTCCTACTCTAGTCAAACCACCAATTGTACAAGTGTACTCTCGGCACCCAATGACAACAGATACATGTCCTGCACCAGCTCCTTCGTCATCTGATCCTTCTAGTGATCTCGACCTTCCCATTAGCCTTCCAAAAAGTAAACGACACTGCAAATCTACCTATTCCATTGCTAACTTCGTGTCTTATGATCACCTGTCATCTTCCTCGAGTGTTCTTGTAGCCTCTATAGATTCTATTTTAGCACCTAAAACTATTACAGAGGCCCTGAATCATCCTAGTTGGAAGAATGCAATGCTTGAAGAAATCCGTGCATTGGAGGACAATCATACATGGAAACTTGTTGATTTGCCTCAAGAAAAGAAAGTTGTTGGCTACAAGTGGGTCTTTGTGGTAAAAGTTAATCCTGATGGCTTTGTGGCAAGACTGAAAGCTAGGTGTAGACCCCCATTTGGGGCTCATTTTCTGCAGCTTGCTTTTAGCCAGGTGTCACCATCTGGGGGAAGCCACGTGTCACATTTTGACTAGCTGCTAGAGAATCACAATAGTGGAGTTGGAGGAGCAATCAGGGGTTGACACCTGTAAAGGTGATTCTGAGAAAATCTGCTGGCCGTTAGTGCAAGCTGGGAGGAGCGTATGAGTGGAGGAGGCTTTTTTTTGCTGCTAGCTGCATTGAGGAGTGGGGGCATCTATCTCAGAGGAGGAAGAAAAGAGCGGTGAGAGAGAGATATTTGGGGGGGAGCTTTTCATGCTGGTCAGAGAGATATTTTAGAGAGGAAGAGGTTACTCTAAGGTGGGTGAGAGAAGATATCGATTTAGGAGAGAAATAAGGGAAGATCCTTTCAGCTGAGGAAGGTAGCAGGCTGTTTGGTTTGGGAAGGACTTACAGAGGAGTTTATTCTGCTGCGGGGAAGGAGGACTTTGGGGGGATTCGGGCAGAGGTGGTTTGCCTTTTGGAGGCTGCTGGTGAGAGAGTGATAGAGAGGTAAGCTTGCTGGTTTCATCGGCATTGGAGGAGGATTTAAGGCGCTTAGAGCTGAACAGAGCCTCACTAGAAAAGGGCACTCTCAGGTATGAATGCAACAGGTATATTGTTTGATTTCAGATCCTTGCTATCCCTCTTCATTTCTTGTTAATATCTGGATATTTTTTTGGTTTGCTTGGGTGGATGATGAAGGCCATTTGTTGCTTGTTGATATATAATCTTAAACTCATGCTTGCCATTTGTTGATCTTAATGTACCTTGTCTCTGTTATGAAATACCCAATAATCCTTCCAATATTTGCATTTGATGCTATTTTTCTCACCTAATGAAGGCTCACTGATGACCCATGAGTGAAGCCTCATTTGAGGATGTTTTAGTATTTTTCTTTCTTTCCACGCTCTGTTTTTATCGTTTCTTCCCCGTGGTGGTTGCCTTTTGTTCTTGAGTTTTATTCAATGCCTGGGCTGCAAAGGAGGGGGGAATCCAGGACTGACTCTGCAGCTTGAGCTAGGGGAGGTGTTCATCAGTGAAAATCATGGTAACTTGATGATGAGAACAGCTGGAAGGAAGCTCTCTGCTAATGTTCATGGCTCATTTCCCGATTTGAGCTGCCGCCCATCTTTTGCAAATGAATATGCAGAAACTGGCGTGCCAATGGATAATGATGATAAGTTGTATCTCTTTGGTCTGTTAATGTCTGAGATCAGAGGCTCCCATATGAGATGCCCGACATTAATCTCGCATGGAGCAAGAATTCAATAGCTACGACTTGGCAGAGCATTTGATGTCACAAGAGTTCGCTAATGCTGATAAAGGAGCAAGTGATGCTGCTTCTGGCGGGAATCCAGGTTACAGTGGAAACTATGGCAACCCTGAAACTGGATATGCAGCAAATCCTTATCTTACAAACCATGGCATGAATCCGATACTGGCAAGCGCAGAAAGTTTTCCTCAATACGAACCTGGACCTGGTTCCAGGGGTGCATACAATAAACAGCAGCTCTCTTAGACTTGGTGATGGTTATGTGGCATTGTTTGTTCGGATGCTTGGGCTAGATAATGATCCTCTTGATAGGGAATTGGCAGTAGTGGCATTATGGAAATGTTCACTTGGGGGAAAGCAGCATATTGATGTCATAATGCAATTCTGAGGCTGCTTAAATCTCACAGTAAATCTCCTTAAATTAGACTCCAGTTCTACTTGTGAAGCAGCTGCAGGCCTTCTACGAGAAATTGCTTCAATTAATCTATACAGAGAGTTAGTAGCAGAAAGTGGGGCAATAGAAAAGATAATTGGTTTGTTGAGGCATTCTTCCTTGACATCTGAGTAATCAGGTCCCTCGAGGATGAGGATATTAAAGTAAAGGAGGCAGCTGGAGGGGTTTTGACAAATTTGGCATTAAGCACGTCTCTTCCTTCAAAGGCAAATGGTTTCAGGTTCAGTGGACCAGTCTGGTGGGCTATTCTTTGATGATGCAATGAGTAGTATTTCAGCAATGCTAGGCCTCGGAAGTCTTCATCCAATCCAATTATGGCTGAATCTAATCGTTTCTTTCAAAGGCATGATGGGCCCACTTGTGACATCAACTTCCGTGAGGGCGACGGGAATGCACCGCTGACCACTCACCTTGAGGTCCCTTTGTTTCACAGGTTGACCTGAGATTCCTATGTCGTCAGATTGATGTTCCATCAAGGATCAAGAGTATGTTATCATTGGTTTCATTGATATGGGTGTGCGGCTTGAATCCCCAAGTTATAACTGATGAGACTGCCTTCAAGATACCGGCATGTTCCTATTGATAAGCTGTCCGAAATTGAAACAATGCTCATCACCTGAGCCCGCTCAGAATGGATAATTCTAATGGTAGCTGCCATAGAACTGGTAGTTTGAGTGTGTCCTTAGCAGGTTCAGATGGTGGAGTTCTGGGTGGTGTTCTCGACCCGAATGCCTTGCATTTGATCATCAGTGGCATGAAGATGCTGCATCCTCATGTATATCAATAGCAATGGATACATCCCATGCCATGCATGCCGCCACATGTTCTAAATCCCTAAACCCATATTCCTCCATACTCCTTTCATACCCACTGCCATGCTATCCCATTCTCCATACCACCCTCCTCATGCATTCCCAGTATTCCTATTACTCTTCACACCCGTCCCCATTACCCAATCCATTAACTCCATGCACATACCCATAATCCTGCACATAGCCTATCCCCATGCACATACCCATCTAATCCCACCACTACAACCTCTTCTTTCCCTGCATCCTCACACTCCACCCTACCTATCACTCATCTATCCAACTCATTTCTCCATTCCGTATACCCGTCACCCACCATTCATCCCTCATAATTTCATTACCATATTCCAATGGTCACCCATTCATTTCTCCTACTACCCGGTCCACTAAAGATGTCCATATCTTTGAAACCCATCATGCCTATATTTTTCACACCACGTAACCTTCATGAGGAACTCATGGAAGCTTCAGCTACTGGCACTGATGTGGGCACGATTGTACAGATTGGTGTGGGGTTCTATTCAACTTACTTGATGTTTGAGAAGTCTTCTATAATCGCACCGAATGCTCCTTCGTCACCAGCTCTCAAGAAGCTTCAGGACAGTTTTCGGAGAAACTTTTGCTTCAGATTTTGACAGTTTGTCATCCTCTGTCGGTGCCTCTTCAGTGTGGGGTCAATGGCCTGATTTTGAGAGCTTTGGAGTCCACTTTCACTCAAACAAATCCTTCCAGAAGGGCCAATGCAAGGTAAAGCGGCTGATGTTATTGCAGCAGCAAATACTACAGCCAAAATTGCATTGAGACTTCAAGGGCCTGGAAAGAAGAACAAAGAAGTAACAGTTGCTATCCTGAAGGTGGCTGCTGCATATGACTGCAAGGTTGTTGAAGAATTCGGAGAGAACGAAGCTGGTGCAGTTGATGTAGTCATCAGCATTGGACCCCGCATTTCTGGGCAAGCATTGCATGATGCTTGTATAGACTTTTCTGGGCATTTTCAGCAAGTTCAAAGGTGCTGTTATAAAGAATGAACGCTGCCAACGACACAACCAGATTGGACACTTTCCATAGTGACAAAATTGGAGTTCTCACACTGAATCATCCCACTGATCGATTGAAATCTTGTTGAGACCTTTTAGCCAAGGATGCGGACCAAGACGGTCATCTTGCTCATGGTCAGAATATCAAAGTTGGAAAATCAAAGCGCCCTTTGATATAGTCACCCTTAACATGCTCATTGATCCAAAAGATGATGAAACAGCTTCAGAAAAGTATGACCAGATTCTGGCCAGCAGATTGTAAAGGATGCAGGGTTTGCTAGCTTTGCTTCAACGAGGAATTTCTACTCTCCTCAACATTCGAGTAATGCGGATTTGAAGGACTCCATAAGGATCTCTTTTAGAAGATGTTTGCAGCCGCGTGGATGAATTGCGCTCCGGGACTGTTGTTATAATCTACAAATACCATGTAAGAGGGGGAACTATCCTCCTTCTTTGTTACAAGGTGGCCTGCATGTGGATAGAAATGGTCGAGTGTGAGAGCGAGGGAATCCTTGAGCCTGTCTAAGAGAGTTGCCATGAAGTTTTGTGGATCATCCACATTAGGTGGTTTGCTAAAGAGAAGGCCCTTTCGGGTATAATTGACGAAGAGCATGGCCAGGTCCCATGGTATCAGGTAACAGGGCTCCTTGGCCTCTTCTGAAGTGAACTTTGGTTTAATAAATCATTCTGAGATGAGCCGCAACGGTCGGAGTTGCCATTAGACCACCAGGGAGTTTCCTCTATTCAGGGAAGCCAATAGCTTATCTTTAGCTTCTCCCACTCATTCTTAATGGGTGAATCTGGCTATAGCTGCAGATGAGCAGGATTGGCCATTGCATTCTTCAATGAAAATAATTCGTCATTGGCTCGGGCCTTGCTGAACTAATGCAAGAATCAAACCAAAAAGTGCCTGCTTGGCTTTCATGTTATGCGACTCGGTCTTCTTATGGCGGAGGTAGAAGTAACGATGAGTATGGAACTTCTGGCAACAGTTATGGTGGTGAAGAATATGACTGCAGGGTTGACTACAGGGAAGAAAAGCTACAGGAGACCATACCTCCTATATTGGCCACCTATGCATGGCTCATTTTTGGGCCACGTGCTTTCTCCTATCATTCCCTCTTCTTTGATTTTGAAAATAAATTTCCCGAATTTCACTTTGTGAATAGTTGGATAAATTCTGATTTTCAAATAATTTCAAATCACCCAAGCTTTTCATCCCGAAAGCCTCTTTGGGTTCCAAGGTTCCATTTTTAATAAAATTTTGGTTGCCATTTTCCTCTTTGGCAAGCCTTTTTCATTTTTTCATACTTCTCTTGATTTTAAAATGTTTTGAAATAAGTGTGAATCAAATCCCGTAATTCCAAATAATAGATATTCATGGGATTAATTCATACAAAAATGAATCGGGCTTTGGTGGGGGCCCTACATCAAATAAATTTGCTTTAAAATAAAAATGAATTTTGAATGAAATATCATGCGTGCTATTGGTGCTTCTTTATCTGTTTTGGTGACATGAGTGACATACTTTATGTTCATTACTATGCACTAATCTCATTTTGTGATAGTGCGTTGCCGTTTGCTGATCAGGTACGCATCCACTTCCACTTCAGTTATCCTCTATTGCATATTCTGATACTCATATGTGCATGATTTGATTTGAGTATTCATTGATTTTCTCATTGATTGTCATGTCAGCTTCATTTTAGTAGTAGAGACCCGACTTTAGGGACTTAGAGGGGTGCTACGGTCTTTACCGTACCTTCCCGATAAGTAACCTGACCCCCGAACCCGATCCGGTTTTTCGTAGATCACCTTTTCCAAAATAAGGAGTCACACTTAGGGTTTTTCTTTCTTATTTTGTTTACCCTTTAAAAATAAAACAAAAATAAGTGGCGACTCCAAGTCATTTTCAAATAATCAATAAAAATCATTTTTTCAAAATATAAAATCGAGCTCGCCATCGAGTGGGAAACGCATTGAGCCGAAATGCGGTGTCCACACTAGGCTTGTAGCTAGAGGATATGCTCAGACATATGGAGTAGACTATTCTGATAGTTCTCTCCAGTTGCCAAACTAAATTCAGTTTGACTATTTTTTTCTATTGTTGCTTCCCAACAATGGATGATATATCAGTTAGACATCAAGAATGCTTTTCTTCATGGTGATCTAGAAGAAGAAGTCTATCTAGAGCAACCTCCTGGGTTTGTTGCTTAGGGGGAGTATGGAAAGGTTTGTTGTCTGAAAAAAGCTCTCTATGAATTGAAGCAGGGTCCCAGTGCTTAGTTTGGAAAATTCAGTAAGGAGATTCAAGCATTTGGCATGAACAAGAGCAAGAAAGATCATTTCGTTTTCTACAAGAAATCAGCTACTGGTATGATACTTCTTGTGCTTTATGTCAATCATATAGTTATTACAGGAAATGATCATGCAGGAATCTCTGATCTTAAGGCATTCATGCATTCCAAGTTTCATACAAAGGACTTGGGTGAACTGAAGTATTTCCTAGGAATAGAAGTATCAAGGAGCAAGAAAGGGATGTTCTTATCACAGAGGAAGTATGTGCTTGATCTGCTTAAAGAGACTGGTAAGACAGAAGCAAAGCCATGTACTACCCTGATGGTTCCTAATGTACAGCTTATGCCAGATGATGGAGATCCCTTCTACAACCCTGAAAGGTATCGGAGGGTGGTTGGGAAGCTGAATTATCTCACTGTGACGCGACCAGATATTACATATGCAGTAAGTGTTGTTTGTCAGTTCACATCTGCGCCAACAATAAAGCATTGGGCAGCTTTAGAGCAGATTTTGTGCTATCTAAAGAAGGCTCCTGATCTAGGCATACTATACAGTAGTCAGGGACACACTCGCATTGAGTGTTTTTTTTATGCGGATTGGGCAGGTTCTAAGTTTGATAGAAGATCCACTACAGGTTATTGTGTGTTCTTTGGTGGGAATCTAGTGGCTTGGAAACGTAAGAAGCAGAGTGTTGTATCCCGTTCGAGTGCAGAATCTGAGTATAAGGCCATGGCACAAGCTACTTGTGAAATCATATGGATACATCAACTCTTATGTGAAGTGGGAATGAAGTGCACAATGTCAGCGAAGCTTTGGTGTGACAATCAAGCCGCTCTTCATATTGCTGCGAACCCAATCTATCATGAAAGAACCAAACACATTGAGGTCGATTGTCACTTCATTCGTGAAAAGATTGAGGAAAATCTAGTCTCTACTGGCTATGTGAAGACTGGAGAGCAACTTGGGGATATTTTTACAAAAGCTAGAAATGGAACTCGAGTTGAGTACTTTTGTAACAAGCTAGGTATGATCAACATCTATGCTCCAGCTTGAGGGGGAGTGTTAGCTGTATATATCTATACTTACCATAATTAAATTATTTCCTAAATTATATATATATATATATATATATGAATATTATTCCTCTAATAAAGATACAGGGAATTGAGAAATACCTTTGTTGGTTTACAATTATAATAATAATATTGAATGTTCAATAAATGATCCCCTAATTGATGATTACCAAAAAGAAACATCGACTAAATAGTCACCTTTGACAATATCTTATTTTCCCGGTTATTGTCTCTCTTTTATAATGATGATTTTTATTTTCCCTGTTCATATGTCATTGTCTCCTCATATCCTTTAGAAAAAAATTAGTAACATCATCAAACTATGAAGTAATACAAATAAGACATAAGATATAAGATAATAATAAATAGTCAATAAATGATCCCTAATTGATGACTGTCAAAAAGAAAGATAATTCTTTTTACAATTGTGGATAACAATATCATTATCTTCCTCACATTCTTCACTTATTTTCCCTCTCATTTTCTCCTCACAACCTTCTCCCAAAAATATTAGTAATAAATTAAACTAGTATGTAATACAAAACATAAAATAATAATAATAATGTGACAAATCTGCAGCTGATGGCCTATTTGGAAAAGGTGCTTGATGGAGGAATGCACCACTGTCTTCAGTTGCCGCATGCCCGTTTCCGTTTGGCATTTTAAAACTTGTGTTTCGACAACTCAAACGGAAGTAAAGGCAGATCCCCTCAAGTCCGATGGTGGAAAAGGTGCTTGATGGAGGGATGCACCACCGTTTTCCGTTTGTCATTTGGCCCCATGCCCATTTCCGTTTGGCATTTTGAAACTTATTTTTCGTCAACTCAAACGGGAACTAAAGGCAGATCCCCTCAAGTCCGATGGGGTGGTTCAGTTTGTCTCACTGCTATAAATAATACACCACCTGAAGCTTAGCCATTCACAGGAAATTCATAATGCCAAGAACACAGCAGAAGAAATCGCTATGGACCCCAGATGAAGACAATAAGCTCAAAGAATTTAGGCGCAAATGCCCCAATCTATCTTGGCCAGCTATCGCAAAGCAGGCAGAGCTGAACAGGACTGGTAAGAGTTGTTGGGAGAGGTGGGAGAACAATCTGAATCCTGATATCAACAAAGATGAATTCTCCCGAGAGGAAGATGACATCATCATCCAGCAAATGTCGCTTCCTCAGAATAGGTAATGAGAATCATCCACATATTTTTCCATTATCATATGATAATGATATGATTGGGTCTGAGGTAGAGTTCCTGTGTTGTGTTGTTTGCAGCTGGGCATCTATGGCAAAAAATGATCTTCGTGGGCGAGCTGCTAATGCTATCAAGAACCGGTGGAACCACCGCTTGAAGAAGAGGCATGCGACTATAAGTGACCTCAGGCGATACCTTCTCTACCTAGAGGAACACCTCATGGATGATGAGGCTAGTGATCACTCTGTCCGGGGAGATGACCTTGAAGCTTTGATGGCCGAGTTTGCTTCTTTGATTCCCAACGTTGATCCAAATGAGACTAGCGATCATTCTGTCCAGGAAGATGACCCTGAGGCTTGGACGTCCAGCCCTACTGATTTGAGTCCCAACCATCATCCAAATGCAATTCGTTCAATTATGGACACATGCATACACCAGCTGAAGAAATAGCCAAATTATGGATAATCAGACAAATCGAAAGTATATGTTTTACATGTCTTTAGGTGTCATATATATATATACGCTTGCTGCTAAATAAGCATCATCTTGTCCATGGTGATGAATCCATGCAGCTTATAATAAAACTGTGTTTTGTATTATGCTTATCAGGGTTTGTAGGTTGATTTCTGAGTATTGAGCAGTCTCCTCATATGATGATAATGCTAAATCCTCTCATCATCTACTGCATCAACTCCATTCTCCAATTTTCTTACTTTAACTCTTTTGAAATGACCTTTAATCACATAATTCAACCGTGGAGTATATAATTAGGTTTTATTTTTTTTGTCTAAGAAAGAAGTAGTACAGCATAACCAAAGAGGAAAATGTCAGGATATATCGGCAATATATCAACTCCATTCTCCAATTTTCTTACTTTAACTCTTTTGAAATGAC
>JAJJMF010000154.1:541422-554050 GCA_022058775.1 Vitis hybrid cultivar
CTTTAATCACATAATTCAACCGTAAAGTATATAATTAGGTTTTATTTTTCTTGTCTAAGAAAGAAGTAATACAGCATAACCAAGGAGGAAATGTCGGGACATATCAACGATATATCATATATCGGGAGACGTCGACACAATATTTTGTGGAGGATAATCGAAGAGGATCACCGATTTAATGGAAAAAAACGGCCCAAAAGGAAGAAAATCATCGATATTTCGGCTGGTCAACACGGGTCAATGCGCTATAGTGCACTCTCAAAAATGTCTCTTTTTTGTGCCATTGAGGGGATTCGAACCCCAAACAAAAGCTTTGGAATTCAGCTCATCAAACCACCAGGGCAAACTTGCCCTTTGTTAAATGTATTGCATTAAAAATATATATTCAAAGTCATCATGTAAAGAAAATTTTAAAAGAATATTTTAGAGAGCAAATTAATTATAATTATTTTATAATTAAATATAAAAATTTCTTTTAATTGATTACCAAAAATATAAAAATTATCATAATAATTTTCTTCATAGTGTTTTTAATATCATTAATAAATTAATTAAATATTAAAAAATTGTACGTATATCATAATTTATTTTATATCATTTAATACAATTGAATTAAATGAATCATAATTTTAATATTAATACATATTTTTAAGTTAGACATATTATAATCAAATATCATAATATTATTATGAAATAATATTTGATATAATTTAATAATAAATGTACACTTATAAAATTCATATTTTTATCGATGCATACGATATTATTATCAAAATTATCAAATATGATAAATCATATTAAATATATATCAAATTATTTAATAAAACAACTTTAAAATATCTATTATACTTCTAATTACATTTTTATGAAGTTTTTCTTGTATTTTTATAAATTTTGATCAATTTTAGGTTTATCAATATTTTTTTTCAAAATATTCATAAAATTGAAGTACTGATATATATGTGATTACTGATATTTACAATTTTTTTAGCATAACTAATTAATATAAAGGCAACTGGTTTATACATCTACAATCCAATCTCCCACCAAGATTTTGAAATGATCAATTCTACGCCCTAGGGCAGTCTACTTCAATTGCCTTGCACAAAGCTTGCACTGAGACAATAATATTATTCCACAGTGTGATCGTTTTGATTGGCATTTGGCCCCACTTTTGTTTTCTTCCTATCTTGATTGTCCACAATTAGCCAAACATGTCCTTGACTTAACTATTCTTTACCTATTAGGAAAGAATCGATCTCACCCACAGTAGTTGATTTTACTAATTTTCTTTAAGACAATTGTTTTTTTTTTGAAAAAAAGTAATGAGATAAATATGAAGAATAATTAAAACTTGATTTTTTTTAAAAATAATAATAATAATAAGATAAATATGAAGAATAATTACAATAAAATATTATATATAAAATTTATTTTTATAAAATATTTGAAAACATAGAAAATAAGTTAAAACTATTCTAAATTCTTAAATAAGTTTTTGCTCTAGTAAACATTAAAAAATATTATTCAAAACTATTTTCAAAAACCATTTTTTAAGAATAATTTTCAAAACCTTCCCAAGCATACCCTATTTCTTCCAAACTAGGTTCCGTTATATTGAATCTTTCATCTCCATGGACTTGGTTTGCATGCAACAGACGCTCCTAGTCTTCCTAATCTTGAAGCACCCAGTTTTAATTCCTACTATACTTTTTTTTCCCCCTAATTGTTTAAATTACTTCAACTTTTCTAAAAAAGTTGAAGTGAAAGAACAAACCTTTTAAGACCCAAAAATGTTTGGTAGGTTTTATCTAATTTACACCAAGCTGTAAATCTAAATAGTGCAACCATCGGCTTTTTTTTCTTTCCTACTTTTCAGGAATCAAACAATGCATTAATCTAGGAAGCTCTCCCAAACATGGCGTAGGAACCTCTACCCAAAAAGAATAATTATATGCTATACCTGAAAGCTGGAATTTCACCTACTGTTCTCAGGGGAAGCATCCATGTGTGACACGTGGCTTCCTTTTTCTTTATTAATATTAAATCAAATAATTTTTATTAATTCTATTTTATTTACAAAATTTTAATATTAAATTAAAATTTTTAATTTAAATATAAAATAAATTTCATGATATGCATGTCCTTTATATAACACACTTGATGCATAGTACTTAAAAAATCTATTACAATGCAATATGTATAAATTATTGACATGACATTTAATGAAATTAAATACCTAATATAGATTAATATTAAGTAGATACTTAACAAATTCATATTTCTTATCAACACATAAAATATTACTGTCACATATCACATATTATATCATACATATATCATTTTTTTCACCAAAACAATTTTAATATATGTATTATTATTTTTTGGGATAACATATTAAAAAGGATAAAATTCCTTCAATATTGCAAAACTAACCTTCTATTTTTAATAGCCTCCAAAATGACCCAATCTGGACAAAAATACCCCTTAGCTACTTCACCCCATTTTCCCCTCCCATTCTAATTTTATTTCCCTCATTTCACCTTTTTTTTTCCCCTTTTTATTCTTTCTTCCATTTTCTCCTCCTTTTTTTTTTTTTTCATTTTCTCTTGTTATTCCCATTTCTCTCTTTTCAACACATTTCTTCAAATTTCATACAATTTCTCTTCAAATTTCTTCAACTTAAAGTGCTTAAAGTTGTAACTAGATAAACAATGCTTAAAGTTATGGTTTGATCAACAGTGTACGTTTTTTTTTTCCATATTTTTTTCTTTCATGTTTAATTTATTGAATATTTTCAAACATTTAATGAGATGTATTAAATATTTAAATAAGTTTGAAATTGTTATAATTTTCGTAATATCATTTATAGCCATGAAAAAATGGGTTAAATGAAAGAAACGATCAACTTAAAAAGTGTAGTGTGGAGAAACATTGTTCATATGGAAAGATCAAATGATGGTAAGTAATAAAACTTATGAAATTTTATGATGGTTTTAGTATTGTTTGCATATTTGTTCTTTATATAGATGTAAATATATGTGTTTATAGGGTTTTGATATAATATATAAAGTTGTCTTTTTTTAGTTATATACCAAAACTTTATGGATATTAAGTTGAACTTGACGTAAGTTAAGATTATATATAGTTATTTTATAGTAACATAATATTATTGTTATTTTATTTAATTATACTCAATTTGAGTTGAACCATTTGAAAATTACCCTTGACATTAATGAATTATAGCATAACCAATTTTTTAGTAAATAAATATATTTTTTATTGTTAAAAACAGTTGAGAGTTACAATATCTAAATTTATTTAATAACTATAAACATTGTATTTCTATAGCATTATTGGTATTATTTGAGGTTGTAAAGATGATTAATAATATTATTTATTTTTGTTTATTAAAAATAAATAAATGTGTAACGAAATAGTATGTATTTAATAATGAATGAGTTTTTTAAAATTAATACCTACTTATTGATGGTAATACTATGATGTAACTAAAAAATATTCTAATAATATATGTTGATGACAATAATTGAATTATTTTGTTATTTCAGTGGTTGATGAAGTAAGAATAATGCTTTTATATGAAGGAGAATGGGTGTAGGATGGAAATGCTTTCTATTTCGAACGAAGTAAAGGTAAAGGCATTGAGGTCCTGAAAACTATATCATATAAAGAGTTATTAAGAGTTATCCATCATATTTTGAAGTTGGATCCAACAAATTGTTCTCTTTCAATGAAGTATGTATTCAATGCCAACATACCCACAAGTCCTATACAACTAACTAATGATGGGGATATGAAATTCTTTATTGGTTTAAATTGTACAAATGGTAAGTTGCATGTTCCATTGTGCATCACAATTGAAAAGAGAATTGATAATCACAATTAGGAATCAATTTGCAATTCTTATTTTGAATATCATATGTCTTCTAAGATTGATAAAGAATTGAACGGGGACTCAACATTGATGCATAAAAGTAGACACATTCATTGTGAGTCAATTGAAACTCTTATTGTTGATGGTGAAAATGGACCAAAATTTCAAAATGAGTCACTTGAAGGGTATAAAGTTCATGATTGGAACATAAATGAGACTGTAATCAATGAGACTGTAATCAATGAGAAGGATTATAGGATGGATACAAACCCTACTAATGATGAGCAATTGACCCAAATTGGCTCCTTCAGAACTAGTTCAGCTCAGAGTGCAGAAATCTTGACCATGATTGATACAGATGATGGTTCCATACATGACAATCCCATTATAATCGAAGGTGTAGCAAATGAATGACAAAACATGATGCAACAACCTATAATTAGTGGAATTAACGATGACCATCTAGAAGAGCACCAAATATACTAAAGTAAGAAATAATTACAAAGAAAGTTGTATATGATGGCTCTTAAAAGGAAGCTTGAGTTCAAAACAACTAAATCCACTATTAAGTTATTGCTTGTTGAATGTTTTGATAAAAAAAAATGCAAGTGGCGAGTTTGTGCTACCAAGTTGGGGATTTCCAATATGTTTCAAATAATGAAATACTATTCAACACACACTTGTCGGTTAGATATGATGTCTTGTGACAATCGACATGCAAGTAGTTGGTTGATTGGTGAGAGTATAAGAGAAACATATCAAGGGGTTGGTTGTGAATTTTGCCCAAAAGACAGTGTAGCAAACATTCGAAAGCAGTATGACATTCAAATCAGTTATGATAAGGCGTGGAGAGCTAGAAAACTTGTTTTAGGTTCTATTAAGGAATCACTTGAGGAGTCCTATAACACTTTACCATCCTATTGCTATGTTTTAGAGCAAAAAAATCTTGGTACCATTACTTATATAGTTACCAATTGTGATAATCAATTCCAATACTTTTTTATGTCAATTGGTACATCTCTTGCTGGGTTTCGCACATCAATAAGGCATGTGGTTGCAGTTGATGGGACATTTTTGAAAGAAAAGTACTTAAGGACTTTGTTTATTGCATCTTGTAAAGATGGCAACAATCAGATATACCCTTTAGCCTTTGGGATTGGTGATTCCGAAAATAATGCCTCATAGGAGTGGTTTTTACAAAAATTGCATGATGCAATTGGACACATTGATGATTTGTTTGTGATATCATATCAACATGGTAGCATTGATAAAATAATACATAAAGCATTTTCCCATGTGAGGCATGGTGTCTGCACTTATCACGTTGGACAAAATTTGAAGAAAAAATTCAAGAATCCTACAATTCATAAGTTGTTCCATGATGCTGCCCATGCTTATTTTGTTTCAGAGTTTAATTTTATATTTGGGTAACTAGAGATAATTGACCCAAGAGCAACAAGATATTTGATGCATGTAGGAGTTGATCGATGGGCGTGTTCATATTCTACCAGAAAAAGATATAATATCATGACCACAAGGATTGTTGAAAGCCTTAATGTTGTGTTGAAAAATGCTAGAGATCTTCCGATTTTGCAATTGGTTGAAGAATTGAGAAACTTACTTCAAAAATGGTTTGTGACTCGTCAACAACAAGCAATGTCAATGTCAACTGAACTTACCATGTGGGCTGATGGAGAACTTCGTTCAAGGTATAATATGCCAGCAACATATCTAGTGAAACCTATCAACTCCAAGGAGTGTAATGTTAAATATGTTGGCATTAGTGCTCAAGTGAATTTAGACACTCGTTCATGCACATGTCAACAATTTGATATTGATCATATTCCATGTGCACATGTTATTGTTGCTTTTAGATATTACAACATTTCATGTTACACTTTGTGTTCCCAGTATTTTACTACTAAAGCATTGTTATCTTCATATTCAAAGTGTATTTATCCAACTGAAAATGAAATAGATTGGATAATACTTGATCACATTCGTAACAAAGTTATGTTACCACCTAAAACGAGACGTCCAACAAAAAGACCAAGGAAAGTAAGAATTCCTTCTGGTGAAGAGGGTAAGCGCACATCTCATTATAGTCTATGTGGTCAATATGGGCATAATCGAAAAACATGCAAATGACCAATGCCATGATATCATGATAGCTTTGGCACCCTATGAACTTACATAGAATGAAAATTGTAATAATGAGTTTTTTTTTTTTTTTTTTGGTATCCATGCGAACGGAAATGTAAGTTACTTTTTGTATAAGGTGATAGGATAAGCACACAAATGAATATTGTAATAATGATCCCCTTTTTTTTCATACCCATAGAAATAGAGATATTTGTTACTTTTGTACATATCTATTATGATGAGGTATGTATAAAGTATGAATGAAAATTGCATGTTTATTCTCAAACTATGGACTAAACTATTCTCACGTTTATTGATAAGGAACTTGACAATAGTTAAGTTCAGGTTTTTTCTGAAGATTGTGGACTTAACTACCTTCAAGTTTGTACATAAAACAACTTGACAATAGTTAAGTTCAAGTTTTGTCTGAAGACTATGTACTTAACTACCTTCAAGTTAGTACATAAAGCAACTTAATAATAGTTAAGTTCAGGTTTGTCTGAAGACTGTTAACTTAACTACCTTCAAGTTTGTACATAAAACAACTTAACAATAACTAAGTTTAGGTTTTGTCTAAAGACTATGGACTTAACTACCTTCAAGTTTGTAGATAAAACAACTTAACAATAGTTAAGTTCAAGTTTTGTCTGAAGACTGTGGGCTTAACTACCTTCAAGTTTGTTCATAAAATAACTTGACAATAGTTAAGTTCGAGTTAAAATGGCAACTATAGACACAATTTCCTATGAGTCTATACAAGATCAACTTAATACCTATTAAGTCCATATTAAATATGTTATTCTGGAATAGACTTTGACTTAACATATTTCAAGCTTGTTCACAGTTAACTTGATAGTAGTTAAGTTCAAGTGTTCTATTAAGATTATGGACTTAACTACCTTCATGTTTGTACACAAAACAACTTGACAATAGTCAAGTTTAGTTTAAAAGGTCAATTGTATACATAACTATTGAACTACATTCATCAAATATCCAAGTATATATATCAAGTTGTCCAACTACTTTTATCAAAATGTCTAACTACATATATCAAGCTATCCAATTACATATAACAAACTGATTCATGCCCAGATGGTGTATCAACTGATTCATGTCCAGCTGGTGCTCCTTGGTTGAGGTAGTAATCAACAAAATTTATAACCTATTACACCATGAACTAGGGTAGCAAAGACAAAGCTACTATAGCATAGTGGCTCTAAGATCGTTCGCTGGGAAGGGTTTTCAACTCACAACTGATACCAATTCAAAGCTGAGTTTGTGCTTTTTCATTTCAAGGTTAGCTTTAAAAGAAAACATAAAGTTGTTTGAGTGAAAAGGGTTTGGTCTTAAACTAACCAAAAAGAAAGTAAAGAAAATTACTTATGAAGAAAAACATTCCTTGGAGGTTTAGGTTCACAGGGGAGGTTCCTTATGCAAAAACAGAGCTCGAGTCATTTGGTTCGTTTCCTCGCATTAGAGAATTAACATATAGTCAATTCTCTAACCGGTGTTGTACAGATGTAACCTTTAAATGGATTTCAACTCTAATTCCCTCTCACTGATGCAACTTGCAATGGCTTGTGTCTCTCGCCTAGCATTTGCCATTCAAGGTGATCTTTAACTTTGGACTTCCCTTCTCAAGCTCGCAAGAGATACCTAATGGATGTCTCCTTGGAGTCCAAAAGCTTACCAAGTGTTGGCAATTTTAGAAAATCCTACCTCCAAGTCACTTCCCAAATTAAAGCTCGCAAGAGATAAACAAGTGCATCTCCATGGACGGAGATCACATGCCTTACCAAATGTTGGCTCAAGTGACTTGAAGGTGTTTTAAGTTAACTAAAAACATAGAAATCATTAAAGGATCACACTTTCTCTTCATTAATGACTGAAACCACAAAGCTACTAATTCTTACACTTGGAACCTTTCCCTGCAACCTTAACTCCAAGGAACTAAAAGTCTAGCCACTCATTCTCTGAGGAAACTTCCTCAGAACTTGTTTGGCTAGTAAGAAAACTAACGAGAAAACAAATATATGAAGGACAAACAGAGCAAGTGCTCTGGAAATATATTTCTTTCTTCCCTTGATTACATAATAGATCGATCCCTTTGTAAAGAAAATTACAAACTATATATATGAGGTTATTCACCCTTTTTTTACTTACTTAAAGACTAAGGAATCCTATGATAAGTGGATTACAAGGAGAGTTTGGGGATTTAGACAACAAATATCTAAAGCAAAATATCCCAAAATATCACAAAATGTCGGTCGGAAACATCAGGAAGCTTCAGGAGAACACCGCAGCACTGTATACTGAGAGAAAAACTCTGCGGGCATGCGTTATCAGAAGGTCCGGATATGTCTATCCGGAGAAGTTGAAGCGTCCTCCTCTCCCATCCGGCTATGAGATATCCGGATGTAAAATGTCGGCGCACAGAATTCCGGATATGAAATGTCGGCGCACATATCCAGATGTAAAATGTCGGCGCCGCCAGGCTATCCGGATCAACTCCATCCGAATTCCCCCAAGAGGACATGCGCGTCATGCTATCCGGAGCAACTTCATCTGGATTCCTTCATAAGGACATGTGGCGTGTTCCCCTATCTGGACTCGTGAACATCACACCCGGACGATAGCATATCCTATCCAGATGTGTTGTCTGGATCATTGCCTTAATGTGAGCAATCCTTGCTACAGCCCACGTTCCGCCGCTATCCTATCCTGACGCCCTGTCCGGACATCTTTTACTCCTTGTATTCCGGATCTGCTTATGGCAAAGGACTTCAAAGCATCGATTCTACATGTTTCTGAGCTTTCCATTGCTTTGCCATGGATTCCAAAGAACTCTCCTCAATCTCTGATTGCTTTGGTGATCAAAAAGCTATCAAAACACCAAAACTTAATACAATTTGATTAGAATTGATTGCAAGGGTCCTTAATATGTTAATTGGGTTAAAAGGTGATAACTACTACTCAAAAGTGTTTAAGAGAGTTAATTACAAGTTATGAAATAGTACTTTTTGAGTAGTAATCACAAACCATCCAACTACATTATCCAAATGTGAAATATCAATATGAATCCATTACATAGGCAAGTAATTCATATAAAATAACTATGTTACCATCTTTTCTCAGAACCAGTCCATTCGAGCACCTGTTAATGACTTCAATGGATGGTTGTGCATTAAGTATTTAGCATATTTGATAACAAACATGCCACAGTCACCACTACATGGTACACAGATAATCAATGTTAGAGATATTATTAAGGATTAAGTGCATAAGATATGAAAGTAAATCTAAGATCACTTACTCATGTTCTTGTTGAGGAATATCTTACAGTCGTTCAATTTCCCATTCCTGGTAGTTAACCTTTATGTCACCATGAAACCCATAATATGTTATGGCATTCAATATATGCGGCAACAATTTGGCTAATGGTTTAATGACAACTTGTAATCTTGCATTATTATTTATGTCCATCAATGAGTCATACATATATAATCCTTCGACAAAGGTGGACAACTCCTAATACCTAGTGACTAGCCCGAACATTGATAGGGGCATACACAATGTAACACCAGGCCATTTGACAGAATAAAGAGGTTGAGAACCATTGGCATTATTAATAAGAATGTCATTCTCTAGTAATTTGAATTGGTTCCATTTCCTTTCATGCTTAATACATCTTACTTGAGCATTTTGCTACATAGAATAAAGTTAACATGCATAAATAAATAACCAAGATCATAAGATTCATTATTACAAAAAAAATAAAAATGATAACTAAAATTCAAACTACACATACCCAAAACAGAGTATCCACTATGGTAAACTTGTGGGAAAAAATGAGGATTTTCTATTCATCGCTTCCGAAAAAAAAAAAACAATATCAATGTGTTAACAATTACAATAAAGTAAATTAGTTATATTATTTAGTTGTAAGCTCAACATAATAATAAATAAAAATAAAAACGAAATGCATCATTTATAAACTGTGTTAGCAAGCCATGAACCATGATTAGACAATGATTGAAACCATTTTTTATCTACATGCATGTAGTCAATGTCAATTGTGGACCTTTGACATCAAAGTAGAAAAAAGAATTAGTAATTTTATAACTTGTGAATAACACAATTTTACAAGTATGGATGTATAAAACTCACCCTTGGTCATGACTCATCTACTTTCGAAAGGACTCCAATGCTTCTTCAGAGGTTGGATGCAATGGATCAAATAAAATTAATGGTTCCTCAATCTCTTTTCTTAGTTTCTTTCTCTTGGTGGGATCTGTAAAAGAGTGCTACAAAATACAAGATTTTTTAATGTCATGTCTTTGCTTTAAAATGGTAGAAGATAGATGGTGAGGTATGACATATACTAAAAACTCGCCCGACATAGTTGGGGTACCAAACAACTTGGCAATATCAATAACTGGATCATCATTAAAGTAATCATCTTTCAACTCTTTAGTCATGTGTTTTTCTGCAAGCTGAAGGTTTCTAGAAGCTTCCATGCCAATGTTCACATCCATGGGAATGTCATTCCTCTCCACTTCATCATCTGTAACATCCTAAATAATTCCAGTCTAGAAATCAAAGCCCATATAGTCATCATTTTCCTTTGTATTAGATTTTATGAATCTAGTGTCATGCATAACTTGTTATTTATTCGAACTTTTAACCTGAAGTTGCATACACCACCCAATAATAATAAATATGAGAAAACACAAATGTCAAAACATTGAAGTATTAGAAAATATAAACATAGTTAACATGTCACTAACTTCTACTAAAAGTTGTTTCAATTCATCCATCTTCAAGTTAAGTCCTTCAATTTCTTTCTTTAGATGACTGAAATTTAACTCTAAGCTTTGTCTGAATTTCACAAACTCCATCCATAATTTCAGCACATATTTCACATAAATGAAATAAAAACATAACACTTACAACATTTAATATATATATATATATAAATTATGACAAGTTTGTCCACTTTGAAATAACACACTTGTTAAATTTAGGTTTTTTCATGATCCCTATAGACTTAACTTCCTATAAGTTTATTTATAATGAAATTAACACTAGTTAAGGTCAGGTTCCACATGTTAATTATGGAGTGAACATCTTATATTAAATAAAGGACAAAAAAAAAAAAAAAGAACATGCATGCATTATTTATGGTGGCTAAGTTTAGGTTAAGTTACCTCTATTGATGGGGCAACTACATCATTTGTTCTTTCTTCTGCCATTGTAGCAGTAGTAGCAGCAACATATGTAGCAATGTTAGATGAGCTTTTTTCATGCCTTAAGTCATCATTCCTGGCATCTTGTGATACATTTGATTGGTGCAACATTTCTGCTAAAGCTTCTTGTTTATCTACATGCTTGCAATAGTCTTATTATTGTTCCTCTAAGTGGGTGTTAGAAGCGAATGAAAAGTTAACTACAAAATTCAAATCAAATATAATTATTAATAAACAATAATACAATAACATTTATAACTGTATTCTTAAAATTTAAAGGTAAAGAATTACTTACAATAGGCTCTAAAAAGACCTTTTCAACCTCAATAGACCTTGGAGTACTAGTTGCACTCCAATTTAATATTCGAGGATAACTCTCAGATACATAAGTGGCATATTTTAATCCAATAAGTGGAATAGTCTCGTATATCCAAACCTGGAAGGCATATGGAAATCCAACAAGACTATATGTTTCAACTGCAACTTCTCCCTTTACTTTCTTCTTATCTTGGTATTTGGATACTTGGTTCTCCAAAGCTCTATGCAAACCAAATAATGTCCTCTCATAACAAATCTCCCCCCATGGATACTTGTTAAAAGCCTTCAAATTATCAGCTAGAGCAACCCATTGCATATCTATTAAATTTTTCCTTTCTTTTTCAAATAAAACATGCTCTAGAAAATACAAAAGTGTCAATTTTATCAACTTTTCATCTTAAGATTCTTTTATTATATTTTTCTTATTCTTTTTCTTTTTTTCACCTTTCCTAAAGAAAGAAAAACTTTCTCCAACTCATCATTATTCACCTTGTTTTCTCCTTTAAAGTATGTCCCTTATTCATAATGATTTTTGGTCATATTTTGGAATAGGACCAAAACTCAAGCCTATAATTAATACAAACTCTTCTTTACTAAATATTAAGCCCTTTGAATTTAATAAAATCCATATTTCATTGTCTTTTTTTGGTTTCACATTGATGTAACAACAACTGATGAACAATTTGGGCTAAAAATCTAAGTTCGAGAAAGAGTAAAAAATGACCAAAACATGATTTTCCAAACATCTCCAATTGTGGTTCAGTCAATTTCTTCTTAATATTTTCAATGGCTATCAAGTGAGACAAACATGCAATGTTTCCAAGAAAGTACTCCTCTTTAGGTATTTTAGATATAAAAGATAGAAGAGGAAGAGGGATGTCAATCTGCAAGATAATAACAAATTGTAAAAATATTAATATAAATTGAGTAAAATTATATTACCAAACATGCAATTTCTTTTTAAGATTTTCAATGGCTACCAAGTGAGACAAACATGCAATGTTTCCAAGAAAGTACTCCTCTTTAG